>NBIV01000414.1:0-38523 GCA_003194525.1 Gracilariopsis chorda
GGCCATGTTCTTACTATTGATTCGGCGTCAGAGCCCTGCCTCTCTCGGAGAGGCGGGAACTCTCGACGCCTGGATGCCGTTCTTCGGCGGCATATAAGAACGAAATGGTCTACACTATTAAGTATGTTGAGCCCACATCCGAGCGGGCAGAAGCATTCTGGTCGAGAAGTGGAGACTGGATGTAGCGCTGGAACGTGACCTGTAAATATCTGCGACAGGGCTGTATGCGCCCTCCTTAGATTCAATACCTTTGATAGTGTCTCTGGGACTTCGCTTACTGGCTCTGTGCTAGTAAGACGGACGCGGGTTCTCTGTTTCACTTCCAGGAAGTCGATCTCTTTGTGGAGCTGCTTCGCTAAGGGGAGACCAAGGCTCTCCTTACAAGTTCGTCGGCAGCTTCGTTTTGCGATAACCCGCAGTGCCCCGGTATCCAAACAATTTGAAATTGGCAATAGTTAGTTATCAATGTCATGCATTCAGAGATGTCCTGTAGCTGGCGTGTTTGGCGTCGTTGGGGCGTTTGCAAGCCTTGAACGAGCTTTTTCGAGTCCGTAGCAAATCTGATTGTCCCTCTCCAGCCACAGCAAACTTTCACAGCAATTTCGGATAGGGCTCGCCGGAAACGCTGCTAGTTCTGCAGTGTACGAGCAGACCCCTATCCCAGCTGGGACTAATTCCTTTTGAGGTTCGATTCTTCCTTTCAGCCAGATTAAATAACCTGCCCCACCTTACCGTTCCAATATCTAGTATTCGCACTTGAAGCACGTGCCCGTCCTCGTCAGATATGGCTTTATTCCCTCTCCAGTCTGTAGCACATACGAAATTCATCATCACACTGGATCAGTATTATGTGGTTCTATTCGCCATGCTGCTTTAAAACGATCGGAACTCTGCAGAATGCTTCATACCATCTCCCCCGCATATTGCGCCACTGAACCATCCTTCGTCCCATTTCACTGCTGCCCGGGTTGATGACAAATTGTTGGCGTTTAATATTGGGTTGCCGACGGAGCCATCCGTCCAGGCCTCACTGGGTGATAGAAACGAATAAGAACAAGAAACGAGCATGGAGAAGGGCAGAATACATATATCTGGTTTCGAATTGGCGTGGGTGGAAGAGGCTTGAGTTGTATCGTTGATGCTCGACAGCGACGGAGCAAACATGACGCGGCTGCGGCTCGAGGGTTAGTGAAGGTTTGCTACGTATTAGAGCAATTGCAGTTACCTTCCAAATAACTATCTGTTCCCCGGCATCGAGACTACAATGAACATGTTCTACGGCTCGCAGCGAGCTGCTGCAATGGCCGCAGCAACTTGTAAATCTCAGGGTATTTGCGTATCTGGAGCGAGTTCTCGCGCCCCTAAAGCGCCCTTTAGACTCGAAAGAAAACGGTTCCGACTTCGATGAAAAAGCTCCAATACAACAAGCGAACGCAAACACTGGAGAGCTAGATTGCATGCCTGACCGATTCTCAACTCGCTTCGTGCTCGACGATTATTGTATCGTGAAGAAGCTTTAGAGCTCATCCATTTCGTTGCGTCTGAGAAACCGATTGGCGGTGGGTGTAGCTGCGGGTAGCAAATAACGTACAGTTTCGTACAGCGAGTGGCTTCGATTTTGTGGAGAGCCGGCTAACTCTTTTGACTTTCAAGGAACGACGAAGATGTTTTATCCGGCTATGCAGATGGTGACGGCAATAGATGGCATGAAATCTGACAGCACATACCTGTCATTACGATTCAAATGAAGTGGCTCTGCGCAAGGTTAATATCTGATCTATGGGTACAAATCCATTGTCAGTGGTTCACCTTCAGTTTTCCGTATCATCCCATCGCATTTCTGCACCTCCCGTTTTTCTTCAATCATCTACCTAATCTGCGTTATTCTTCTTCGCTTTCGGAACTGCCATGGTACAGAATCTACAGAGGTTGCGATGGGACTCCAAACGGACAGAAGTAAGCCACAAGTCTTGATATCAGCGAACAAGCATGCGTTTGTCATTTGCAGTTTCAATCATTTCAGCCGAACGTGCTGGCAGCAGAAGGTAGAGCGAAGTTGCGCTGCCAAGAAGAACGAACTGGACAGTTGCACAGGTTTGAAACAATCTGCAGCGAAGGCGCAACTCTTGTTTTGCCTAGGTTTGCAGAATGACACCGTTCCCACTTGCCCCCATCCCATTCGTTTTCTATGCCCGATTAAGCACAACTCTGAATCGACTTCCGAGTTGACCTGAACTCACCGCCGCCGAGATGATCGGCTACGGCGTCCAACAGCTACAAACGGTACCTCACAAGTTCTTCCTTTCCATTCATCCCGTTCGTTGGTCTTAATCTCTGCTTTTTGAATATGGTCACATCTCTGAGGAGATGCCTTCGCAACGCAAAACGAGAGATACGCAACAACCGATGCCGCCATCGTTGGTGCGCAGCCAACTACATTCTTGAGTGTCTGTACTAGTACACGTTTGATATGGAAGTGGTCCGGTTCTCTTGCTACCGACCTTCTAATCCTGATGAACCTTTCTCAACCTGATCTCCCATTAAGCGTACAGCTGCCATCTGTACGGCGGTCAGCGTTGGGTTCGGGTTTGATCTAACCCAACTCCGCCGCCATCGGGTAATTACCGGACGCTTTTCGTTTCCTGATCCGTGTTTTCCGTTTCGACCCTTCCTGGAAACTTAACAGTCGCAAAAATGGTACAAGGTCGTTCTTAAGATTCATCTATCGATGCACAAACACTTGATCCCTCTAATGAACTGGGCTGGAAATGGTATAGACTGTGAGATCAGGAGTACACTTACTTTTTCAGTCACCTGCTGAACGCAATCTCACTTTTCCAAGCGCATTTCATACAATCCGCCAGCACTAAAGAACGAGAAACAAAGTTGGGAGATAACAACGTAATACGAAGGACACCTAGTCCCGGATAAACTTCAGAGAATGATCGCAGAGCAGCGCTTGGGAAACCATACTTTCTCGGCGCTCTGTAAATTGCAAGGGTTGCAGCGTGTTGTAGCACAACATAGAGCCTCAGAAAGCCACAGTTTTCTAATGTGGTCCAAACATTCCCTTAGAGGTATCGCACTTGGCAGCACCAACGACGCTTCTCTGACTGCGTCGACCAGTTTCTTGATACTCAGTCTGTGTTTGAATTCTTTAGATTCAGCTTACCTCATTATGAGCACCATTAAACCGTCTTATATCTGCAATGCTGCCGAATGAAGTACGGTAACAAGTAAGCCTTCCATGAAAGCGTAGGATGGTCGCGTCATCTGATATAACTGGCTACCACGTTATCGATTCTCTCCATCAGATGCGCTTATGAGCTACTCAAAGACCTAAGGCGTTTCGTAAGAGGTGGTGTGACAACAGATTTTATCGAGGTAGGTTGCTAAGACCAGATGAAATCAGGGTTTGTAAGGATTGGCATAGATCTCGATTGTCTTGTCTCCGTTTCTGCTTTCGAAGCTTTGAGAACGATTTTATTCGCTAAATTTTGTACCGGATGTATCAAATGGCACATATTGCAGTCTTGAGGGGCTGGTGTTGCATGGCATTTGCTGCGCATCCCGAAGTTGAGGTGCGAAAGGTTCGGTACACTGCAATTTCAACCTCTCCAAACCTTTCTGATTGTATTGTCTTCGATCTGCAGCCCGCTAACACTACATACTAATCCCATGTTGCGGGGCTTTATTCAAGTCGAATGGAGCTTACTACATGAAAGGTTAACAGTCTTTGTTTATAGAAATGGTATAAAAAAGCAAGCATGAACTGCATTGGGAAGGGGAGATTTGACTGAGCGCCAAGGCACTGATTGATCTATACTACGAATTATTTGTCATGGATTAGATTGCGATTAACGTGATGTTGAACATCTTTTGTTCGGAACTGTGCTCATTTAGTCAGTGTTGTTAGACGTTTGTTGTCCTACAGAAGGCGGTTGCTTTTCCTCCATGCATTTGTCAGATTGTTGATGTTAGCGAGTATCATTTCGAACGGCTGGATGTCCGAAGCGAAAGCAACTTGCAGAAGAAGCTTCACTACGTTACACAGAACCGTGAGCCTTGTACCGCAGGAAAGCTTAGGAAAAGAAAGGCTTGAAGTAGGCGTGCCCTGCTGTAGAGAGAGCAGCACGCCAACAGCGACGTGAGAACGTTTGAGCAAGAACCGTTCAAGCTAGACGTACACAAGAGAACGTATTCTTTATTGTATAGAACAGCTAGAAATCCTGTACTACACGGAGTAGCACAAAAATGCAGAGCTGTCGTACGAAGTATAAAAAGACCGATCACCCGCAGAAGAGCAGTGATCGGGGGCATCCTGGAGAGGAGATCCGGGGTCCTTGTGCCTGTTCCTGTTGCCTGCGCTACTGCACTCACGTCATCGCACTCTGCAACCCTGTTCTGATCAACAAAGCGCTTTGATCTCTTTCTGCAAAGAGTAATAGAACGGTTTTGGAGCAAGATGTCGTCGTATGGGATAATCAACACGATCCAGGCCCCTACTCTCGAAGGAGCCTCGCAGCCCGAGCTCATCAAATTCGAAGTCGATTTCGCTGCGTACAATGAGCGCATCGAAGATATCAATTCGGCAAGGCCCCCAAGTCAGCGAATCAAAGCAGCATCAATCAGGCAATGTATGAAGCCAAGACTTTTACACAGCCTTTGCATTCTTGGCCGCATTGGAAACGCTGGATCATCCGACGAGGCCACGGACGAGGCCGTGAAGATCTGGTTTGACGCACGTTTAGCATCGACGATCTCGAACCTAAGCGACCGAGTGGAAGAGGCATTGGCCACCGTGAAGTACAAGCATATGCATCGGGACCCGTCTGGAGCCGCCGAAAACCTTGTGTTGGAAACAATCGCTGCTTTGGATGAATACAATGCTTCCAGCATTATTACGGACCGCGATCAGTGTAAGGAACTTATTGCCAAGCTGGTGAAGAAGCTAGAACCTGCTGAGCTGCGGCAGATTGTAACGGACCAGATGCGCCTCTGGAAAAAGGAGCAGAAAGGGGATATTAAGTTCTTTACAAATACGATATCCACACTTGCCGCACAGGTGCACACCGTACAGTGCGCAATGGCAAAACTGAAGCGGAAAAATACGCACATGCGTGAGCAAGGTAGGCACGCAGGGAGAAATGAAGGACCGGATCGGAAGAGATTGCGAAGAACCCCGGGAAAGCCGCATAGTAACGACATCGAGAGAACTAAAGGAGACAAGAAGAAATCTACAGAGATGTATGCCGCCGGGGAATGGAAGAAGCCGTGTTTGAACGTAGAGAAGTGCTCAGGGATTCATCCAATCAGTAAATGTCCGGTGACTACGAAGGAAGAGAGACGTGAGCTACTGGACAAGCATTTCGGCAAGAAGAAAACGCTTAAGGTGAGAGCCGTTTCTCTTGGCCCAGCAAGCGAGTCGGAGCCAAATGCCGAGGAAGGAAGGTACAGAATCTTCCTGAACGACATCGAAGCAGCGGCATTGGGGGACTCTGGCGCAGACTATTCAACGATTCCGTCAGATTGTTTCGAAACTATTATAGCCAAGTATCCGGAACTCGTGGTCGAACAGCTCCCAATCCCACTATCCGTTGAGACTGCACTGTGTGCCAAGGACTTAGGACAGCCCGTTTTTGCTCGAAGGAGGGTGAGCCTGAACCTGACGATAATACTGCCACAGACAGGATTGCCGGTGTGTATCAGAGGAGTTCAATTCCTGATTGCGGACTCGAAAATGCCGGAAATCCTGCTGGGCAGGCCTCTCCTGAAAGCCATGGGATTCGATTTCAACGCCCATTTGCAACGCATGGCACCTCTGATAGACGGTAAGTCGGAACAAGAACTGCGTGAAAGGACGTACACACTGGCATCGACAAGCTATCACGGGGCGAGATACACTGATGGCGATGAAGACCCAATTGAATTGCCCGAGTGCCTCCATGCCGGTTTCGGACCTGACACAGTTGAAGAAATAGAAGCAGCGATCAGGTCGGCAGTCGGTGAGGCAAGGAAGAATGGCATGTCTGACACGGGCGCCAAAAGGCTGGAAGTCCTGCTGAAGAAGAATCGAAGCAGTTTCGGGATTCAATTGGGATCACAACCGCCAGCAGACGTACGCCCATTGTCGATCAAACTCGCACCAAACGCCAAACCGTACCGCACACCACAGCGAAGATATTCCACAGCTCAGAGAGCGTTCATCTCCCACACCATCAAGCAATTAGAAAAAATTGGCGCCGTGTACAAGAACGATCAGGCAAGGTGGGCGTGCCCCGCACTGGCAGTACCGAAACCCGGAACAGATAAACTACGGTTTACTGTTGACCTACGCGGAACAAATTCTCGGACTGTACCACTGCAGTCGGCTATGCCTCACTTGGAATCAATGTTACAGGAATGCAGCGGAAGCAGATGTTTCGCCAATATCGATTTCACGCACGGATACTGGCAGCTGCCGCTCGATGAGATGTCCCAGGAACTGATGTCGATCCAGACACCGTTAGGAATTTACTCCCCAACCAGAACATTACAAGGAGGCACGGACTCTGGCAATCATTTCCAAGCCGTGACGAGGGAAAAATTTGAAGGAAGGGTCCAAAGGATGCTGCAATGGTTGGACGACTTTCTCATCCACGCCCAAAATGAAGAGCAGCTCCTATCTGAACTAGAAGCATTCCTCCAAGTGTGTAGCGAGGTGGGTTTCAAATTAAATCCGAAGAAGTCTTGTTTCTATGCCACTGAAGTCAAGTTCTGCGGGAGAATCATTTCGGCCGAAGGTGTCCGTTTCGACCCTAGGAATTTCGAGGTCCTGTTGAGAATGAAAGCACCACAGACTGCGGACGAGTTGCAGCAACTGCTGTGCGCAACCAATTGGCTGAGGAATTCTATACCGAACTACGCGCGCCTTATCGAACCGCTACACAACATGTTGGAAGAAGCATGCCGGAGAACGGGGAAAAGAACGAAGAAAGCGTTGAAGAAGGTGCGACTCAATTGGACTGCCGAGCATGCCGAAGCATTCGAACTGGTCAAGAAACAACTGGCACGAGCAACAACACTCTCGCTCCCGAAGGAAGGTTATAGGATTTGTCTCTTTACGGATGCATCCGAAACTCATTGGGCAGGAATTTTGACTCAGTCCTCTGAATCAGATAAGGACAAGAAGATCGAGGACCAATTGCACGAGCCCCTCTGCTTCTTATCCGGTGCGTTTAATGGGTCCTCCGAGAGGTGGAGTGTACCGGAAAAGGAAGGGTACGCCATCGTAGAGTCCATGTGCAGGCTGGACTACCTCATCGTCGGGCGGACTGTATCAATATATACGGATCACGCGAACCTCGTATATATTTACGACCCATACGGTCGTAACCCTGGGGTACCTAGGCACGTTGCAAACAAACTCACAAGGTGGGCTCTGAAGTTGAACGCATTTCGATTCGTGATAGAACACGTGTCTGGGGAACGAAACTATTGGGCTGATATGCTTACAAGATGGGCTGTGAAAGCCAAACGTACGGTAGAACCAACCGTCACGGGACGTATACGAGCACTGATGACAGCACCAATCAACCCCGGCCTGGTCAAGGACTACGACTGGCCCACGATGCACGATATTATTACGTCACAGAATAGCAGCAGTGTGGCGCCTCCAGCCCAATACACGAAGACAAACGGCATCATACGAACCCCGAAAGGTCAGATCTGGATTCCGGAAGGAGATGAGAAACTACAGTTCAGAATCATGATTGCCGCTCACACTGGGAAAGGAGGACATCGAGCAACAGATCCCACATTCGATACCGTAGCAGCGCAATTTTGGTGGAAAGACCTAAAGAAACACATTAGTGCCTTCACTAGATCTTGTCTGCACTGCCTTGCTACTGAGTCTGTAAGGATGGTACCGAGACCGTTGGGTCACACCATGCACGCCAACAAGCCAAACGAGTTGATACATTTCGACTATTGCTACATGGGAAAGGGAGAGCACGGTGAAATATACTCCCTTATTGTGAAGGATGACCTGTCTGGCTATGTGTGGCTGAGAGCGGTAGAAGAAGCTGACGCGGAAACGACTGCAGATGTACTCGTGGATTGGTTCGCGGCTTTTGGTGTCTCAAGATCATGGGTTTCAGATCAAGGCAGTCATTTCAAAAACAAGCTCGTGAAGCTACTCGCACAGAAGCTGAAGGCAAGCCATCATTTCACTCTTCCCTACTGCCCGTGGACCAACGGTTCAGTTGAGGTAGTCTGCAGAGAGTTACTTAGGACATGTCGAGCAATGCTTTCAGAATTCCAACTTCCCCAGTCAGCCTGGCCGTCCGTACTGCCACTGGTCCAATCAGCTCTGAACAGCGCACCGGCGAGAAGACTGAACGGAAGTTGCCCTCTCACAGTGTTCACAGGGCTGCCACAGGACTCCCCATTGACTGCTATTCTACGAGGGAAAGCAGAAGTGAAATCTGTACAGGATATCAAGGTATCTCAATCAACGGCTCTGAAGAACTTAGACAAGTTACATCAGGCCTTACAGAACATCCATCGCGTATGCGCGGAACGATCAGGGAAACAGCGCAAAGCTTCGGTCGACGCGCATAATCGTCGTACTGGTGTGAAACCCGTCAATTTCTGCAAAGGAGATTTTGTATTAAAGGCGGTAATGCAGAGAAATATCCGGGCAAAGACCTGCCTGAGGTGGCAAGGACCTTTTCGCGTCACGGAATGCCACCAACAGTATATTTTTGAAGTCGAAGATCTGGCTACTGGAAAAAAGGAACTCGTACACGGAAGGAGGCTGAAACTTTTCCAAAACAAGGATTTCGAAGTCACAGAGGAGCTACGAGAACATCTGGCATATCAGAAGAACGAACTGTTGGTAATCGAGGACTTCCAGGATATTCGCCTACGAAAGAGAAATATCGAACTATTAGTGAAGTGGACAGGTTTCGAGAACAATGAGGCTGACTGGGTTGATTTAAAATCATTACAACAGGATGTGCCAGATTTAGTACAAGAATATCTCACGGAAACGAAGAAAGGAGGAACACGCAGACAACGAAATGTAATCGCATCCATTAACCAAAAATAACCAACCACGGAGGCTGGCTATGGGGGACTGTTGATGTTAGCGAGTATCATTTCGAACGGCTGGATGTCCGAAGCGAAAGCAACTTGCAGAAGAAGCTTCACTACGTTACACAGAACCGTGAGCCTTGTACCGCAGGAAAGCTTAGGAAAAGAAAGGCTTGAAGTAGGCGTGCCCTGCTGTAGAGAGAGCAGCACGCCAACAGCGACGTGAGAACGTTTGAGCAAGAACCGTTCAAGCTAGACGTACACAAGAGAACGTATTCTTTATTGTATAGAACAGCTAGAAATCCTGTACTACACGGAGTAGCACAAAAATGCAGAGCTGTCGTACGAAGTATAAAAAGACCGATCACCCGCAGAAGAGCAGTGATCGGGGGCATCCTGGAGAGGAGATCCGGGGTCCTTGTGCCTGTTCCTGTTGCCTGCGCTACTGCACTCACGTCATCGCACTCTGCAACCCTGTTCTGATCAACACAGATGAAGATACGCGAGGCTCTCTGCTTTCGTGGATAGCTGTAATGAACGCCGTTTCAGTTCAGTCATTTGGATTGACGCAAAGTCGTATTTTCTCTCTGCAGGGTTGTGCTACGAAAGGTGAACAGCTGTCAGAGCTACGTAGAATAAAGCAGTTCCGCTTTCATCGCACCAGGTCCCAGCACAATGAGAATACTATCTTTGAGGAGTGAAGACACGAATGGAGACTTGCTGAGGGGATTTACTGCGAAACCCATTGCATTTCGGGGCGACCAAGTCTATACAATAGCTCCAGGGGTTCATGATTCAAATCGTGGATTCATTGGACGTTCTTTCTAAAGCGAAATGATTGGAACAATGCCGTGCGCTGGTTCACTTGTACGGAAATGAATTCTAATCATCAGCTGCAGAAGAAGCGAGCGATTGTGTTCAATCTGTTTTCTGAGCAGAGCGGTGGGCATGATGGTACCAGTTGTTTTGGGCGCGATTTGGGCTGCAGTTCCATCTGCGTAGAGAATAGCGGTATTCAATCGGACGACAATGATATAGAATCGGCAGGGGACATAGATTTCAATGAACAAGTTCCGTCTGCGCATCTTCAAACATGTGGAGATGCACGCTGCACCGGGATAATGGCTTTCATAGTACACAGTCCCGTTCTGCGCAACATCCTGCCAACGACGGGCTTTTGTCCCTGCAACTACAAAGGTAGCCGGGCCTACCAAATAGGATTTCGTCTGCTCCGCATGTACCTGGAGAAATTGCTCCCGCTCACCAAGTATCACTCTCGCCTACACTTCAAATCAAACCCCATCTAACAAGTCGAGATGCAAGTGTCCCAACTCGCCTCAAATGTATTCAACCAAAAAACCAAACGGTAACAGAACTTCAGACAAGCGGTTTACAAGACCGAAAGCGCAAGCCATTTGTGCTACAACTACAAGTACAAACCACCTCACACCACCCAACTGCGATTCCTGTCGACGAAGTTTGCGGCTATTCGTTCGACAACTCACACCTATTTCCAGATCCTATTGAAAAGGAATTTGCCATAACCGTATCGCTGTGGGAGAGCTTCAATTTGTGCTGCAGCCGGTGCGCACAGCACTGAGAAGTGCAGACTGGTCAGGGTTTTCGGGAAGGCATTGAGCACAGAACGTGCTGAAAGTTCGTCACTGATAGGGACCGAAGTGCTGCTATCGCCATTATACAAGACAGAGTAGATCGCGCGCTTGCTGTAGGATAGAAACACAAAGAGATTAATGACTACTACCAATAAACTACGATTGGTAAAGAGATTATAACTGCTTCTGCGGCGATTAATACGGGCCTAGCGGTAATAACGAAATGCAACTCAAGGCCAACCTGTCGACTACTCTGAATGCCCGCGTTCTGAATTAACGGACGAAGGTAACGGTTACGCTGCTGATTTTTCCGGGCGATGAAATAGGGGCCCTGAAATAACACAGCTGCAGGAACATGTTCTGTGGCGACTACTCCGAGTGTTAAGTCACTTTGAACTAATGAGCGCGAACTAACGAGCGTCGCGTGCGGGTCGGCTCGCTGAAGTAGAGTTATTTCAACTATAGAAAATTTTGAGCTGCCGCCGGCGGGCAAGTAAAATCCGCGTCCCCACAAAGCGTCGCCCGTGTCCTGTCATACGAAACCATGTCGACGTGCTCGGGATTCACGTTGAAACACATGAGTTTCGACTGTACAAGGCACGACGTCTCCGGGAACTAGAAGGCGTTGACGAGGATATCGGTAGGTTACACTTTTGTTACAAACCGGACGCCGTACCACGCTCTGATTTTTGCAATACTACAGCCGGTCACAAGGTAAACCTTGAGGATTCAAGGCCATGAACCTGTTCCTTGCGGCGTCCTTAGTCGATACGTGGCACGTTCTATCGCGCATCACACCACTTTTGATCGCGGGTTTCAACGAGATATTGACAGTTGAGCACCAGATCCGGAGATATTGCTAGCACTGCCGATAAGACAGCACAAAGATTGGCTTTCTCACCACGAGAGACAAACAAGCGACGAATTCTCCTGTGAAGAGGTGAAAGAGGTGGAAAAGTTCTGCCCAACCGACAGTAGAAGAGTAGCCAGTGGCCAAATCTCTCGTGTTTCAGTAATCTGGAACTGACACCATGATCGTTCACTGGACTCTCGCGTGCACGCCGATACAGATGGTTTAGCAACAATGCTTTTCAAACAAATGTTCGTAGGGAGAAACCAGCCTGCAAACTTGTTTCTAGTTCTGCTCACTCAGAAAACAGCGCACCCATTGATGGACTATCTGCCTGGAATCTACTCTAGCTGTTCTTAGATACAAAGTACCCATTTGAAAACGGCCGATAGAGCATCTGACTCACGGAACAATCGGTTTGTCCGACTCAGTCCACGCTTTCACAGAGCTTGCGAGGCGTAAGCGACGAAGGAAATTTGCAATCTTGCCCTTCGCACCGTGGCAGTCGTGACTCCCATTCCACACAGCAAGCAGCGAGAGAGACAAAAGCAAAATCAAAACCAAAATGGCGCAAATGCGTGTATCCTTGCTGTGGCGTATGACTGTCAATAGAATTCTATTCGGGCTGCCAGTCCGCAGTGGTGAGGAAAATTCTATTGAACATGCCCCAAATCATCGAAGCGTCGTGAAAGCTGACATGCTCTGTTTGCTCTTGTTCAGGACAGCGTGGCCTATGGCCTACTCAATTCAGTATAAAAAGAGCCGGTTTCATCCTGACACCTTCCAGCTCTTCACTGCGTCGCGGCGCAGCCGCCGCAAGCTCCGCTGCGGTCCTTCCCTTAGGAACCAGTCTCTTCCGTGCTACCGGGTGAAGCCCATTCAGTCGTAACTGCTTCGCACCAATCACAGGTTTCTGGATCAAGAAAGGGGGATTTCTCTCTTTCGAAAGGGGCTTCCCTTCTAGGTGCGGGAAGACCTAGCTCCTAATCTCTGGTTGAGATCCATGTACGACTATACCTTTTGAGGACTCTCAGCGAGACAATTTCAGCTTGTGTTGTTAAGTACTGGAGTACGGTTCTGAAAAGAACGAAAACGGCAGGCAATACGGTGAAAGATGCCACGAAAAGGGTGCAAATGCTGTAGTGACGAGCGCGGGGGAACAACAGTGGGTACACTCAACGAGAGTTGCCTCCTCTCCTGAGTGGCCATCCGAGAAGTCGGATGGCCTTTATAAGCACCCGCCGAGTCAGTTGACACTGACTCGACCAAACGATAGCTTGCGCAGCCTGACGTGGGCTATTGAAGATACAAGATATTGCTATCATCGCGCAACCAATACAATAAAGTACGGTATGCTCTATCGCAATGCTGAACGCATTTCCGCAGAAGACAGTAGACGTGGCACATTTGCAAGCCTATTTCTGCGACAGACGCGTAATCGCTGGCTGTATTATAGAACAGCGCCCCGTAATTAAGTAGATGACAACCACACTTGGTTACTCAGAGATGGTGAGCGATAGCGCGTTGTCGTGGAGTTCCCGCTGTAGATACTTCCGTCAGGTACTCTTGTACCATAGCTGGAACGTCCTGTTGCAGAGACTGAACAGAAAACCAATCAGTCTCGTCGACGGTAAAACCACGCCACTTTACCAATACTTCCGTAGTTCCTTTCTGCCTTCTTAGATCAAGGAAGCGATCTATTACAAGCAGTTCGCCTTGTTGATACGCAAGATGGCCCAGTAGTTCTTCTGTGACTTCAAAATCCTTATTACGAAAGAACTTCAGACGACGACCATGAACCTCCATTGTCGATCCATCCACGAGAGACTTGATGAGAAAGATGTATCCAGACCGGCATTTTGTGACGCAGTATGGGCCAAGCCACTTTAAAGACGGCTTACGAGTGTGATCGCGTTGTTGAACCCCGCGCAAAACAAAGTCCCCTTCGGTAAAATTAATAGGACGGACATTAGTCTTTCCATTGTGATGGTCGACTGCTTGTCTACGTTTCTTGCCAGATCGGATTGCGACATCCTTATGAATGTCGTTCAATGCGCACTGCATATCTTCAATTTGTCTCAGCTGCAGTCGTCGTACGTCATCAATGTTGAGAACTTTTGTCTTCTTACCTATCCTGCGCATGATTGCAGTCATAGGAGAGTCTTGATTGTGACCAGTGAAGACTGTCAAAGGGCATCGGTTCCCAAGACGATGCAGCGACGAATTGTTGAGTACGGACTGAACAACCGGCAAAACACTGGGCCAGCAGCTGTGGGGCAGTTGGTATTCCGAAAGCAGCGCACGACATGTCCTCAGCAGCTCTCGACACACAACTTCCACCGTTCCATTCGACCAAGGACAGTACGGGAGTGTAAAGTGATGAGATGACTTTGTCTTCTCTTGCAAAAATCTGATAACTTCGTTCTTGAAATGTGAACCTCTATCAGATACCCACTTTTGTACCACGCCAAAAGCGGCAAACCATTGAATCATTGCGTTTGCGACAGCTTCCGCAGTGGTCTTGGTAGCTGGTGTGAGCCATACGTATCCGCTATGATCGTCCTTAAATAGTAAAACGTACAGGAACTCATCTTTACCAGGAGACATGTAGCAGAAATCAAAATGCAGGAGTTCATTTGGTTCATTTGCATGCAGGGCGTGGCCCAGGGGACGTGGAATAATCTTACCAGACTGTGTGCAAAGGCAATGCAGACAAGGTTCAACAAACGTCTTCACGTTATGGTCCATACCCTTCCAGTAAAAATGAGCCTTAACTGCGGTGGCAGTTACATTGAAAGCTCTATGACCGCCATGAACAGTGTGCGCTGCAATGAGTATTCGCAACTTGAGTAGATCTTCATCACTCGGGATCCAAAAGGCACCATTCCAGTTCTGAACTCCCTCATTGTTAGTCATGAACCCAGTTGGCAGTGACTCGGCGGAGCGTTCCTGTGCCTGCCGAATGTTCTTCAAAGTTGGCCAGTCAAATTTTGAGTCTACTCCTGGATTGATGGGTGCGTACATCAAGGCCATGGCGCGTGGAACGTATAAAGTGCGTACTGCAAAACTGGATCTCACAGCCCACCGGGTCAACATATCTGCCCAAACGTTTCTTTCTCCGGGTAAATGCTCCACAACGTACCTAAATGCGCTTAATTTGATTGCCCAACGCATTATTTTGCTTGCTGTGTGTCTTGCCATTCCTGGATTGCGTCCGTAAGGGTCGAAAAGATATACCAGATTAGCGTGATCGGTGAAGATATTTACTTCATGGCCCAGAACGAGGTAGTCTAATCGACACATTGCTTCTACGATTGCGTAGCCTTCCTTCTCTGGAACGGACCAGTTGACTGCTGATCCTGAGAATGCTCCAGAAAGGAAACAGAGGGGCTCGTGTGGTTGTTCCTCGATATTTTTTTTTTCGATCTTTGTACGGAACCTGGGTGAGAATGGCTGCCCAGTGAGTCTCTGAGGCTGTGGTGCAATCCCGGTGTGGGAAAGGCACCCAAGGCAGCTCGAAGCCTTGCTCTCTTGGAGAGGTAGGCCCAGCTGGGTAGAGCCCTCCGTGTCCCGTATGACGGGTGTAACTCCGTTGGGAGCGTGGATGTACCTCGGAGGTTTAGGGGTTAGAACGGGTCGGAACCACGGCTGGTACGGAAGTAGCCTGCGAGCAGGGGAACAAAAGAGGGAAAGGGACCACCCGACGGGGGCGTGCGGAAAGCGGGAACAGACCCCGGAGGGGGGTGCCGATACACACACACGAACACGCACCGCGCGGCGGTTAGGGGATATGAGGGGAAGAGATGGTCTCACGGTCTCACGACACACGTCGGTAATATCAATACCCAAAACTGGGGCGGATAGGGCCTGTACGGGCGGTCACACGACAACAATGAATACCACGAGTGGTCACAACCCACTGGGTACGACGAGCACGGTCTCCTCGGTGGTGCGAGTCGGGTGAAACTACCGGGCAAGCGGTGTACCTCCGCGAGGAGTTAGACACTTCGCATGGCGAATAGAGTCAGAGCCGAACTCTCCCTTCTTTTCTTGGTGAGCTCGCCGTCGTGCGGCCGACGCTCAAGTACTAGCTCAGTGCAGTACAGTAGGTAGTGCACTAGCCTAAGTAAAATTAACCCCTAAACTACACTAAAATAAGTAGCCATTTTGGGCCTCCTGGCCGGGGCTGTAGCCACGTGTCCACCACCCTTGCCAGGCAAGTACCACAAAATATGAATGTTCCCATAACCACCCTGGGTAACCCGACCGCTAATTAGCCCGGTAAACGGGGGCTAAAATTCATGCATCCCGCTTCATCGCTCGCACCGAGTACACCTCAGATATGAGTTTCACCATCGCCCGTACGCGGGAATGTATTGCACTACACATCCCCCTCCTTAAGCGTCGAAAACGAACGTGAGTATAGGCGGAGGAGATGAGGCGCGAGGGTATAAATAGTCCCGACAAGGGAATCGCCGAGATACCGGTCCCCCGTACCAACACGGTTACAACTGATCAACCCTCAGTACCTTCTTCAAAAGACTCTGCGCCCCTCTTTTCTATGACCAACACTCCGTTTTCGAACAACCCGCCTGCGGGCGCCCCGCAGGGGACTTCCGCGAGCGGACAACCTTCCTCCGCGACGCCGGGGTTGCGGGTTCGTCACCCAACCTCTGGGTTCCTCTCCTTGCCTCTGCCTGGAGGATCGTCTCATGTTCCAACCTTGGATGCCTCGGATGCCGCGAGTATCGCCGCCTGGAATTCCGCTCAAGCGATACCGATCACTGCGACCGCCGCCGGCTGGGTGTCACCATCGACACTTTGGGCCCGCAATCCCCGGGAAGACGCTCTCCTCTTTTCGCGTGCGCCCTGGTTCCACCCCACATGGGTTTCCGACTCGGACCTCATCGACTCCTATGTGGAGGAGGGCGAGCTCCCAGGGGGACTAGGCCGGGATTTGGTCGACTCCTTCGACTGGAGGACGCGTATCGCGGTAGAGCCACAGTTCCTCGCACGGAAGCGCACCAGATATGGTTTCGAGACGCTGAATGAAGTCCGTGCCGGGATGGCCAAGGTCGCCTACGACCGTCTCGCCCGCGCGAGTTATCCGAATGAGCTGATACCAATGGAATACAGCTTTGACCTCTCGCGGTACCGTACCTACGGTGAAGTCTCATACTGCGAGAACCTTGCCACCTACCAGCCATCTACACCGTTCCGGTCCACTCCAATAGAACCCGGGATGCTCCTCTGGAGGCGCCCAATTCTGCGTGCAGAGTTCCGATATCTTCGTCGTCCGAATCATCGCGCATCCTTCTTCGACCGACTCCGGTTTGAGCGAAAGGCGCGCTCCCGCTTCGGGTTCCTGGTACCATACGAAAATCTCGAGGTCGAGAGGCTCCATCCATCCGCGATGCGCGGCCGGTATGCACCTCTTCCCCATTGGTGGAGCAGGTTCGACGTCCCGAGGGGATGCTTTGCGGAGATGCCTCCGTGCCTCAGCTACATCGGTTCACGATTAATCAACAATCCGGATTCCGGTTACTGGACTCTCTTCCTCGCCGAATGGGCTGCTCGCGTTGCCGCGTTTCTCCTCTGGGAGGTGTACGACAAGAACCGTCTGTGGTACATTCCTCCTCATCTACGCCAGGTTATCCGCCGATTGGATCTCTATATCCCTCTGGGATCCGAAGCCAATGTGGATGAGCTTCAGTGCCTTCTGAACACCATCGATATGGTTAACTGGGATACAGTCCCAGCCTCCAACGTCCCTGACGGTGAGCCTTCCAGGCATGATCGCTCTCCAGGCCGGAGAAATCCAAACGCTGGCAACTTCGTCTTCTATGACCCTTGGGAGGTATCCGTGACTTCACGGGCTCACGCGCTAGCGTTACGCGATGTACCACGCTCCGTTCCGCGAGGCCACCCGGTTGGGTTCATGTTTTCCGATGACTGGCACGGTTCCTACGAGGATGATCCAATGGTGGATGACGACCCCGATGAGGTGGAGGAGGCCGTAGCCCCGGGAGCGGCGATGGTCGACGATCTCGACGGATCCGGCCAGCATGTGGCTGCTCCAGATGGCTGGAATATGGCCGCCAGTGCGGATGCTTCTCCGTCTACCGCATCTCCGGTCCCCGTGGACCCTCAGGCCGTTGCCCTCAGGGCCCACCTCCAGTCCATTGGAGTGGTTGCGCCTTCCAACCTCACCAGCGTGAGCGAGTTATTGGCTTTCGCGTCTGCGAACTACCAACCGCCAACGAGCGGCTCATCCTAAGTCAGGATCCTGGACCGTGGCACACACACCTGATATAGGTTAGCGCTTAACGCTCCACAGCTTGTGGTAAACGACTTCCTTCTTCTATATCCGTATGTCCGGACTCTTCTTTTTCTTCTTCATAGCATCTTCATGCTGGACCGCGAGGCGGTATTCTTCATTAAACCGTTACTTCGGTCGGACCGCTAGGCGGTGTGACGTCCAATAACCATTGGTTTCCCTATCCAGTCCATTACTTCGTGTAACCTTCTGTAGCCAGATCTCTTCCTGTGTCCTCTTCTCTTCGGAGACTTCTCTTCCATCTTCGGAATCTTCTGCATAGTGCAGTGTATCGTCCTACCCAACCTGGGCCATGTCCAAAGTGGATGGGAGTGGGAACCGCGTCCGGCGGTGGTAGGTTATCACCTTGGAACGAGGAAGGTGCTGAATGGGCTCCCATGTGTCCTCTTCCGGGGGGTATCCGTACCATCGGACTTGGTAAAACCACACTCCTTTGGAGTCCAGAACATGATCCACGATGTGGTCAACGACAAACTCCTGGTCGTACGTAGCCGGCTCCTGACCCGTCATGGCAGGGCTTAAGGGGAGAACCCTGTGAGGGGACTTGCCTGAAATTGGCGCGACCCTGCGGGCAAAGTCAGTTTTCCTCGACGCTGCCAGTGCTGGGACTTGATACCGCATTGCGGTCTTTCCGCTTCCTAATCCTCTCCTTGTGGGGGGGCCTTCCGTTCTAACCGGATTCCCCTATTGACTCGCAGCTCGCGAGCTCTTCTCCCACGCGACCCGTGCAACTCTGGTGAGTTTGACCGTTCACGGTGAGGGAGGCGGTTCACTACGGTTCCGACGCCAGGAGGCGGATTGCCATGCATCACACACTGTGATTGGCTGGCCGCTGGCGGCAAGTGTCGCGCGCGGTCTTTCCACGACGCGGGTCTTGACTGTACTCCTGACGCCGGCCGGCGATATGTACGTGTACACCTTTCCACGCTTTGGAATTTCGGGCTTCGTCCGCGTGACAGTGGCGTCACAGTGTCCATTTGTGGGGCTCTGCCGTAACGCACGCAATGTCAACCACACTCTCCGTGTCCGCGGTTGCTTTTCAGCTCACCACGAAACTGGTTATGACCGAGGTTGTATGTGCTCCGTGCTCGGAGATATCATTCGCCACATTAGTGACCACACCGAGTCCGGTTCACTACTTCCTCCTTCGCTACCCAGCGACTCGCTCGACAGGGGTGCATCCGGGTCCGCGGAGACGGCCTTCTCGCTTCGCGATGCGTTCAACTCCTCCCTGCTCCGGGGGTGCCCATCCGACGATGCCGTATTCCCGATGCGGGCTCGTCCACTGTTCCCAACCTTCTCCCGTGCCGGGCTTACCACGCGTTCCGTGACAGCAGTACCCTTGCTCTGAAGGGCCTCGGTTAGCGCAGGGTGCGGCGCGAGGGAACTCGCTCGCGAAGCCGTATGAAACGGGACACCGTCCGACGCCGGAGCTTCCTTCCGCGATG
Organism: Gracilariopsis chorda; assembly: GCA_003194525.1. Classification (NCBI taxonomy): domain Eukaryota; phylum Rhodophyta; class Florideophyceae; order Gracilariales; family Gracilariaceae; genus Gracilariopsis; species Gracilariopsis chorda. Next base: position 19,324 of record NBIV01000414.1, read on the forward strand.
GCGCGATCGATTCCCGTCCCTCCCCCTCCTTAGGTGAGAGGGCGGTGGGTTCAGGCTGAAGGACCTCCGCGGGCGGAGTAACGGTTAGGCGTTTGGGGTCAAGCGTGCGTTGCACGATGCGCGCGGCGCGCTCAACCGGTTGATCGGCAATCGGAAGATCCGAGAGTCCCCGTTTCGGGTGCGGTAAGACGGGTGGGCGGGACGGAAGCAGATTATCCGTTGGCGAAGTTACGAGGTCATCCTCCGGGATTGTCACGAGCGGTGATGAGCCCTCAGGGGGCGCAGGCGCGTGGGCTACGCGGTCGCGTGAGACGCGTTCGAACTGGTTATCGATGTCCAGTACGACTGTGTCGTCGGCGACGGAAACCACCCGATAGGGTCCATTCACTATCGGTGACAACTTGTGGCGCTTCTCCTTTTCGGGATTATAATATTCCTTTCGCAGGAAGACAGAATCCCCTTCCGAGACCTGGGGTATCGGGGTACGAATCTTCGCGTCGAAGTTCTGTTTGTATGCCTCCTGGGCTTTTCCCATAGCCTTTCGGGCGGTAGGGACCATGTTCTTCAACCATTCCTTCCAGTAATCTCGATATAACCTTGGTGAAGGGTACCCCGAGACGTTCGGTTGCGCTTCAATAGCCATGGGTGGCGGAATCCGAGACAGGACCAGCTCAAATGGAGCGAGGGTCGTGACCCGGTGTACCTGGGTGTTATACGGGTACGTAATAGCGTCCGTGTACAAGTCCCATTCCATGGGGTGATCCGCGACATACGCGCGCAGTGCGTTGAGCATAGTACGATTGAATCGTTCCACTTGTCCGTTACACTGCGGGTGGTAGGTGGTAGTAAACATATTCTTGATTCCCAAGATTCTACATACGTCCTGAAAGAACTTTGAGGTAAATTGAGATCCGTTGTCGGAGAGTAGATGTACCGGCGGGCCGTAAGTAAAGACCCAGTGGGTTACGAACGCACGCGCAACCACGTCCGCGGTAATCCGTTTAAGCGGTACTGTTCTCACCAACTTTGAGAAGCGGTCAGTAATGACGAGAAGATACTTGTAACCACGTTTGGTTTTGACAAGCTCGCCCAAGATATCAATAGCGACATATTCGAGTGGCGCCCGTGCCGGGAATAGTGTTAACTTCTTCGAGTACTTCCGAAGTTTCACATTATTCTTCGCACATTCCACGCACGAGCGACGAACTGCATAGCAGTCAAATGCCATAGCAGGCCAATAGAAGTCCCTGCGAAGGGTCAGGTATAGTTTCCTCCCGCCGGGATGTGCACCCAACTTCGCGTAATGCGATAGATGCAAGACGCGCTGCTGCAGCGTGTGAGGTACAACGATCTGTGGGGCCCGTGTCAGCGACCTGACTAGGTAGCCTCGATCGTTCACCGCAAAGGGTATCTGTGCACCCCCGTTAAGACGGGCACGAATCTGGGCACAGAAAGGATCCTGCTGTTGTTCACGGATCATTTTCTCAGAGGATATGGGAACAACCTGGCCATCCGGAGGATCTGTAGGGCTTGCAGCCAGAATATCATCACAGATGTCATCCCCATTCACGTCTGGGTCGTCTTCTTCCGTTCCCTCCGGGGATTGTGCCATGAAACATGGTATTTCCAGATCGTCGACCGGTTCGGTTTCCGCTGATGTTCCTAAGTGCGATAGGGCGTCAGCCTGAGTATTCAGGGATCCCTTCTTGTAGAGGACATCAAATGTAAATTCCGAGAGTCGGAGACGCCAACGCATGAGGCGGCCCGACGGCTCTCGAATTTCAAGTAGCCAACGGAGAGCCGAGTGATCGGTGTGAACCTTGAAATGGTTACCCATAAGGTATGGTCGAAGCGTTGCCAACACCCAAACAACAGCAAGACACTCCTTCTCGGACACCGAGTAGTTGCGCTCGTGAACGTTCAACGAACGTGACCAATATCCGATCGGATGTCTTTCTCCTTCTTCCGTGACTTGAAACAACGCACAACCCACCTGGTGGGCACTTGAGTCAGTATCCACTTCGAAGGGTAAGTCCGGGTGCGGTAAGGCCAGAACTGGCGGGGACGTTACAGCGTCGACAAGAGACGAGAATGCTGACGACTCAGCCTCGTCAAAGACGTCCAGTTCGGTGGGTTGTCCTTTCCGGAGGAGTGCGTTAAGCGGTGCTGACAAGTCGGCGAAGTTCGGGACGAATCGGTGATATACATTGCAAAGTCCTAGGAAGGATCGAAGCTCCGTTTGATTAGTCGGATGTTTCGCCTCTCGAAGTGATTTCACTCTTGCTTCATCGATTGAAAGCTGTCCGGGGCGGATGATTTGTCCCAGGTATTTAACCGAATCGGCGCAGAACTCACACTTTCCCAGCTTCAGGGTGATGCCCGCGTTGCGGAGCACTGTCAAGACTTCCCGGACATGGGACAGGTGATCGTCCAAGTTATTGGAGAACACTATAATGTCGTCCAAGTATAGCAGACAGCTGGTCCATTTGAACCTCGCCAAGAGGATATCGATTGCCCGTTGGAATGTAGCTGGGGCATTCGTTAGTCCAAACGGCATTCGCTTAAAGCGATATAGTCCTTGATGGCACACAAACGCGGTCTTATCACGATCTTCTTTCCTAATAGGGACCTGCCAGTATCCCGAATTGGCATCAAGGGTAGTGAACACCGTGGCGCTCCCCAGGGAGTCAATGTACTCGTCCATTCGTGGAATCGGATAGACGTCCTTGACGGTAACCGCATTCAGGCGGCGGTAATCCACACAGAAACGCCATGATCCATCCGCTTTCGGAACAAGGACAACAGGAGAAGCCCAAGGGGATTGTGCTGCTTCGATAACTCCAGCTCGCAGCATCTTCTCCACCTGAGATTTCTCTTCCCCCCTTGCTTTAGGGCCTGCCCGATACGGGTGCTGTGCAATAGGCCGTGTATCCGGCAACAAATCAATCCGATGTTCGGTTACCCCTATCGTCCCCAGGGAACCGTCCCACATGGCGGTAAAGTCCCTGAGCATGTCACGAAACTTCTCACGATGAGATTCAATAATTTGATCCAGGTCCAACTTATCCAAAGCCTGTTCTGGGTCTAACGCAGTATCTGCCGATGCTGAAGTCGTGCTCTTCTGAGCTTCTTCGACAGTCGAATCTGAACTTTCCCGGGGGGGATCCAACGGAACGAACGGGACCTCCTCCCCCTCCTTAGGGTCTTGTATTCCGAGAACGTCGGATATCGGAATCTTTGTAGGAAGGATAGCCAACGGATGCGGAAGCATGTTGCCCAGGACCTGGTTTTTAACCAACCACTGAGTGGTAGTTCCGAGGTTAGCAACGAGAACCTTAAAGGGTTTGTCCGGCTCGACGGATACGATCCCATTTGCTAATGCGAGACGGCGCTGTTCGTAGAGCGAGGGGAGCGGTTGAACAACCTGCAACCCGTGGTGTTTGGATGTTACCGAGACCCACACCTGAGATTCCTTCGGGATCGAAACTGGTTCCGCGACGCGAATCTTCGTAGATGCTCGATCCACATTGGACGCTTCCTGAGCAGCAGGTAAAGGTACCCGTTTACGGGAGGCGTGTCGCAAGGGCTTCCGTACAATCGGGATGGTCGAACCGTTGGCCAATTCCACGGATCTGGAGCGAGGGCGGATAGCTTCCACGAAGCGGTCACAGAAATCACAACCGAGGATGACCGGTGCAGCAAGAGAATCGCATACGATGAAGTCCAACTTCACCACGTAGGTGCCTAGTCTGAGTACCAGAGGAATTGTTCCAAGAGTCTGGAGCGGGTTGTTATTAGCGTCCGCCAGATCCAGACTTGGACCAATGCGAATGCATTTCCGCATGGCGGGTGGAATAATCCCGATATTGATCAGGTTCGGAGCGGCACCTGTATCCAGGACAGATAACTGACGAACCATGAACTGGTTAGAGAGACCGAGGTCACTATAAAATTTATAGTTCCTCTTGGCCATTACCAAAACTCGATCCGGGATGCGGAGGTTACGGGACCGTATCCACGGACGACGCAGAGCCATTAAGTGGTCCGAGCTCACGTCTTCTTGAGCCAGTTTCCTCGTAAGGATTTTGGCAGGGGAGCGAAGCGGTGGCGCCTCAGGCGTCTTCAACTTCTGCTTGGAAGACACCCCTCCCGTGGGGGAGACTCCCAAGATTAGTTTTTCGGGACCGAATCGACCGCTGGGTGCGGATGAGCCCGTTCCGAAAGGTTTGGGTTGTTACCGTTCGCGGTTTTCGCGGCTTCTCGAGCTTGAGCATTGCGGACCGCAGCCTTTGCGTCTTCATACGAATTACTCGGGACACGAGCCTTATGCTCCGGTGGGAGATTCTCATAATTTCCCACGATCTTCCACATCTCGCGAATGGGGAGGGTACACTGCGACGCAGTATGACCTTCAAGGTAACAAATGTAGCAAATCAGCGGGGCTGAACGTGTTCCGGTGGCGTGGGACATCATTCCGCGGTGCTGAGGGTGTTGTGGTTGTAATACTGGTTGCTTCGGGTTGGACCATCCCGGGCGGGAGTGTCGTGTGGCGCTCGACGCGTAGGCTAGCGGGGCTGGGGGGACCCGACCGGGGTTTGCGTAAAAGGCCGGATCTGCCACGGGTGGTGTAACCGTGGACGGCAGTTCCGAGGTTGCCAACGACTGTTCAAGACTGCCAAGATACTGGATGTTATCCGCAAATCCGGAAGGTGGTCCCGGGTTAGGGAGAGATGCCGAGGAAGCCTCGTTCTCGACGAAGAGAGCTTTCGACGACCGACGCCTCGGGTCTCTCGCTCTGAGGGTGTCACCCTCAGCCTGCGCGTACTGGACCAGTTCCAGATACGTTGCCTTGTGCTTCTCTTCCCCGTAGCGGGACACCAGTGCCCTGATACCAGGATCTAAACCATCCACCAGCATGGAGCAACGCTCAAAAGCGGTAAACACATTTCCACAACGATGAAACGCTTTATTCAAGCGAGTTGAATACGACGTTTCCGTTTCACCAGGCTTCTGTTTCGTATCGCGAACCGCCACGATGGCTTGACTGATTGCAGTTCCCGTCGCGTACGACCTGAGCAGGTAGTGTACAGCCTCGGGCCAGCACGTAACACCTCCTTTTGAGGCCCTGGACGAACCCCTGACCGAGTTGTACTGATCTTCAGCCATTCCTGAAAGAAAGTAGGGCAACGCAACGTATGCCTGCGCCTCACTCATTTCGAGTACGTCTGCTTCCTGCACAAAGCGGGCCAGAAAATCCAACACGAGGATCGGATCTTCACCGGAGAACTTCTGCTTAAGCATCATCACATTCATACGACGTATGAGATCCTTCACCCGACCGGTGTCTCTCGAACTTCGAGTGCCCGAAGAGTCTTCCAATCGGTAATAACGATAGGACAACAGCTTCCTGTAAAGGGGATTCGTCGGTTTCAATTCCTTCAAGCCGAGATGACGGCGACCTTTCTCCTGCGCACGGATTGCTCCATGGGAGGTGTAGGTAGCCCTCGAACTAGGTTCTTCTCCGCGACGGCGGCCTCTCCCTTCACGCGATGATCTCGAAGGCGAGCTACTCGAACTTGTTTCCGAGTCGGAACTTGACGAAACTTCATAACGATGAACTCTCTTTCCAGGGTGACGGGGGAGGTGACTGGAGCGGTGTTGGGTTGAGATGACCTTCACTTCCTCCTGTCTCGGAGCGTTCAGGTCTTCTCTGAGCAACGCTTCCAGCGTGTTCATACGTCCGGTTACCCGCATCATATGGGTTTTAACTTCCTCCACGAACTCCCGATATCCTTCTACGAAGGCAGCCGGAGTACCCAGACACTCCAGAATGGAATTCACATCAGCTCTCAGGAGACGAATATCTCCCGAATAATCCCGAGCCAGGGAGTCACTACATCGCCGTTCCAACTCGGTAACTTGCTGCGAGAGGGAGGCGTGGGCCACATTGGCAATGTCGATTCTCGACTCGAGGAGATGGTACTTAGGCGACCCGGGTCTCGGGGGGACAGCCGACGGCGTTTCGACCACCGGAGGGGGCGTAGTGGCCACAGCTGTCACGGCTCGAGGCACCGAGGTTGCCGATGGGATTCCTTGGGATTCCAGACCGACGGCATCGGTAAGTAGTTGTTCCGGAACGGACCTTCGTGATCTCGCCGCTGCGGCGTTCCGTTGCGGACCATTCCTGGGGGAACTCGGAGCTGTGGGCAGCATACTGCAGATAGCCGTCCACGGCTTACTTCACCAGTCCCACAGCTTGGGAATCTCAACGAATGAGCAAAAAGGGATTAAAGGAAAAGGGGAAGCGGACTTCCGACAGGCCGGATTGAAAGCCAAACCCGTTCTAGGTCGGGAGACCACTTGTGGTGCAATCCCAGTGTGGGAAAGGCACCCAAGGCAGCTCGAAGCCTTGCTCTCTTGGAGAGATAGGCCCAGCTGGGTAGAGCCCTCCGTGTCCCGTATGACGGGTGTAACTCCGTCGGGAGCCTGGATGTACCTCGGAGGTTTAGGGGTTAGAACGGGTCGGAACCACGGCTGGTACGGAAGTAGCCTGCGAGCAGGGGAACAAAAGAGGGAAAGGGACCACCCGACGGGGGCGTGCGGAAAGCGGGAACAGACCCCGGAGGGGGGTGCCGATACACACACACGAACACGCACCGCGCGGCGGTTAGGGGATATGAGGGGAAGAGATGGTCTCACGGTCTCACGACACACGTCGGTAATATCAATACCCAAAACTGGGGCGGAGATAGAGCCTGTACGGGCGGTCACACGACAACAATGAATACCACGAGTGGTCACAACCCACTGGGTACGACGAGCACGGTCTCCTCGGTGGTGCGAGTCGGGTGAAACTACCGGGCAAGCGGTGTACCTCCGCGAGGAGTTAGACACTTCGCATGGCGAATAGAGTCAGAGCCGAACTCTCCCTTCTTTTCTTGGTGAGCTCGCCGTCGTGCGGCCGACGCTCAAGTACTAGCTCAGTGCAGTACAGTAGGTAGTGCACTAGCCTAAGTAAAATTAACCCCTAAACTACACTAAAATAAGTAGCCATTTTGGGCCTCCTGGCCGGGGCTGTAGCCACGTGTCCACCACCCTTGCCAGGCAAGTACCACAAAATATGAATGTTCCCATAACCACCCTGGGTAACCCGACCGCTAATTAGCCCGGTAAACGGGGGCTAAAATTCATGCATCCCGCTTCATCGCTCGCACCGAGTACACCTCAGATATGAGTTTCACCATCGCCCGTACGCGGGAATGTATTGCACTACAGAGGCATCTGTGAAGAGACATAGGATGTGCTTGAATTTCGGGTACGCAAGCTTGACCGAAGCGGCTAATTGATTTTTGATGTCAGCGAAAGCTGAGTCATGTGTGGCGCCCCATGAGGTGCTGAGGGAAAGGTTGCAAACTGCTTGCTTGGTTATCTTACCGACTTTGGAATAACATTCTTCGAGTAGAGCGTGCAGCGGAGCAATTCGCTCGGCGTAGGCAGGGATTGCGTTACGCATCCAGTTCGTAGCGCATACGAACTGTTGGAGTTCACTTGCCATTGTGGGGGTCTTCATGGACACCAATGTGCTGAAATGTCGTGGATGATACTCTATACCTTGTGCCGAAATGATCCTTCCGCAGAACTGGACCTGGTGTGCAAATAGAGTTGACTTCTCTGCATGTATCTTGAGTCCTATTTCCTCGCAGACAACAAGGAAAGATTGGATATTGTTGAGCAGTTCTTCTTCGTTGTTCGCGTAGAAAAGAAAATCATCTATCCATTGAAGCATCTTGTCGACGCGTCCGTCGAATTTTTCTGACAATACTGCTTGGAAGTGATTTCCGGAGTCACTACCACCTTTTAGAAGACGTTTGGAGGAGTATACGCCGAGTGGAGTTTGAATCGACATCATTTCCTGTGATTCCGGAGACAGAGGAACTTGCCAATAGCCATGCGCTAGGTCGATATTGGCGAAGCAAGTGCTTCCTGAAATTTCCTGGAACTTGGACTCAAGGTGTGGCATTGCGGATTGAATCGGTATGGTGCGTGCGTTGGGTCCGCGCAGATCCACAGTGAACCTTATTTTGGCAGGTCCGGGCTTCGGCACTGCAAGGGGAGGCGAGGCCCAACGAGCTGAAGGGTTTTTGTATATGGCACCAACTGCCTCTAATTCTCGAATCGTATGGATGATAAAATCCCGTTGCTGCGGTGCATAACGACGTTGGGGAGATCTATATGGCTTAGAATTCTCAGTAGCAGTGATTCTAAGCGAAAGAACATCGACAGGTGGGTCCGATCCGAGTTTGATTCTAAACACGGCGCGGTATTCTTCAAGCATTTCAGCAAGCCTCTGGGATCCTTTTTGAGATATGCCGTTTGAAGTTGCTTCCTTGGTGATTTGAATGAGTCGATAGACTCCTTGCTATCCTTGCCGATCCCGGCAGCCAGGCATTCCGGTAACTCGATGGGATCATCGTCGGCAGCCATGTACGACAAAACCTGATACTTGGCAGTAGCGAGTTTAATTTGTTCGGTGTTAATGTCGAACAAATGTTTGTTGTGGATTCTGTCCCTTATCTGTACCAAGTGATCTTTCAAGTTAAATCCAATGGAGTTAAGGAAAGGTCGACCAAGTAGTATTTCGTCCATGTCGCGATCTACAACGTAGAATTCAATACCACGTACCCTAACAGGAATGTTAGAACCAGGAAGGAAGATGGTGACTGTGAGAAGTGCCGTTTTGGACGCAGTGGCGATTGCAGAACCCTTTGACTTGAAAGCCCCTTCAAGGGTTAGTGGAGTTGGCAAAGCCTTGACTCTGATATCTTGAACCGCAGCTTGTACCTTGTCGAACGTATTCGCATCGATTGCGCTAAAATCTGCACCAGAGTCTCCAAGAACTGTTTCAAACACAGTGTCTTCCAAGGCTACCCTGAAACGTCCTTCATTTCCGTCCGGGCCTTTTGTCCTTACGCTCGATACACCTGTAACCTTCTTGGCTTTCTTAGTCTTCTTATTTCCATAATGCTTCTCGAAAAGGTCCTTCTTTTTCTCGGGAGAGGTAAAGTGACAGTCCTTGAGACGGTGAACACCGTCACAGTCCTCATTAAGACACGGCTTATTCCATTCTGTGTCTTTCCGCTTACTGGTACGACGGTTTGACACCGCAGGATCTGCGTTAGGTGTTATCTCCGGGTTTCCGGTACCAAAACCTTTGGTGTTTGCTTTGCTGCGTTCACGAAAACTACGGCTTTTACGTGGGTTAACACGTGCTCGTGCAGTTTCCGTCAGGGCAAATTCGAGAGCGATGTTGGATACCTCATCTCTGAAGAGCTTGATACTCGCAAGCTGTTCTTTTTTCCATGCCTTCCTCATCATTCGAATGCGTTCCTGCAGTACGTCGGGTTGGAACTTCCCGACAAGGCGGTCAAGAAGCTTCTTTGCCAGGTCAGTGTCCTTCAATATTTCTGAAGCGTTGTTCTGGTCCAACGCAGTAAACACTGAAATAATAAAGTTTGATACACTACCAGCAGGGTCTTCTTTGCTCAGTTTGAAGGAGACTATGCGAAGTGCGGCATCGATACGCTCAGCGAGGTCTTTCGGGGATGAGCTAGAAGCTCTTTCAAACCAAGCCTGTACTTTGTCCACAGTAGCCTCTTGAAGAGTTTGAGCAGCTTCGATGTCGCCCATAACACATAAGGCGTGTAATACATTTGGTTCCACACAATCCTTTACCGTGGCAACTGTTAGTTTAGCATCTTCATCGCGATCGTTGTTCACGTCTTCGACTTTGGCTCTGTATGCACCAAAGGCCGTCTCGAATTTGATCAGAGCCGGTTGATCTACAGATTTCAGTTGCGGGGGTTGAATGACAGCGACAACACCGTAGTTGGAGGTAGTCATTATCGCACTTTGAACAGTACTACAGACAATTTGCTCTTTAAGAACAAAGCGCTTTGTAGTTAAGTACTGGAGTACGGTTCTGAAAAGAACGAAAACGGCAGGCAATACGGTGAAAGATGCCACGAAAAGGGTGCAAATGCTGTAGTGACGAGCGCGGGGGAACAACAGTGGGTACACTCAACGAGAGTTGCCTCCTCTCCTGAGTGGCCATCCGAGAAGTCGGATGGCCTTTATAAGCACCCGCCGAGTCAGTTGACACTGACTCGACCAAACGATAGCTTGCGCAGCCTGACGTGGGCTATTGAAGATACAAGATATTGCTATCATCGCGCAACCAATACAATAAAGTACGGTATGCTCTATCGCAATGCTGAACGCATTTCCGCAGAAGACAGTAGACGTGGCACATTTGCAAGCCTATTTCTGCGATAGACGCGTAATCGCTGGCTGTATTATACAACAGCTTGTGTTGCTTAGAGGGTGATAAGATAGCTGCCGCGAAGATTAGAGGGGCATCCAACAGGTCCTATGCTTGGTGATTACGGATCGTCTTTCTCTACCCACGGATTTCTCTCCTTCGCTGAATGACTTCAAGCTATTTTGACTTTCGTAGACATACAACTATGAATGACTTCAAGCTAATTTCACTTTCATCGACATACAAATATGGCCACTCCGTTTGCAAATGTCAATGCAGTATCTGACGCTAGTGAATAGGGATCTACTCAACACAGGCTTTCCAGGAATACACTGGCTTGAATCTATACAACGAACAAAGATGCACTGTCCTCATGGAACGTCGAAAATCAGAGCCCTCTGCAAGCCATTCTGCCCTTCTCCCTTTGTTTCTCAAGCACAAACTGTTGACAATCCGAGCGATTCCATAAGAAGTAGAAGGCTGTTTTATACCTACAGTGTTCAGAATGGGCACCGGAGAAACGCCAAATCCGGAGAGGCCTAGAGTTGAATGTCGTGTCACCAAATAGAGAAGCGCACGCAACCTACGCAGCAGAGGTTGCACAGCGAGAAGAAGCATAGCGCGACTCACGTAGTCAATAAAAGCCGACCTCCAGGGGTAGACCTCTGGAGGAAGGAGACAACCTCAGGAGAACTTCTGAGGTCTTTGTGCCTGTTCAACTTTTTCTCTGTCAGACCGCGACACGGTCGGCACATACTTACGTAGCGTACCCGAGCAACACAAACTCAACTCGACGTTGTGCAGGAATTTCAGACACTGCGCTCTCCACTCAAGGTTCCACACACGTACTGTAACCTAACACGAAAGGTAGCTTTTCGCACCCCTCGAAACTGTGTGATTGACGGTGCTCGCATGCGTTTCGAAGGTGCGGACTTGTTATGTTATGAGTCATACTGCCAGAATTCCGACCGTTTTTCATATTGCCGATTTCTTGCTTTGTTTCCGGAAAGGTCGCAAGTGAAGTTCTGCAGAATGATATTCTTCCAATCTTGATGATTTCGACAGGCCCTTGTAAGACCAAGGGCTGTCATCAAAGTCAGATTTGGTTTGCTTGATAGAAAGTGTGGATGGTGTTCAGGGATCTGTACGACAATGCTTGAAGTGCACTTGCCACAACACTCTTCGCTTCATTGCGTTCTGGTAGTATGAGAACGCAGCCTTCAACTATCACATAGACTCATATATAACATCTCTTGCGAACAGGATAAGGCAATTCAGGGCACTTCTTTCCTTCCAAACGAAACTCGAACGAAACCGTAGCGGGATAATTTGCATCGTGACTGGAAGGTGCCCGATGAGAAGGCCCGTCGGACAGCCTCAAGCGATGATGCAAATTATCCCGCATTCGTACTAAAACTTCAGAGACTTCCTAACAAGACATCAGCCCAGCTTCGAACAGTTCAGAAAAGGCTGTCATCAAGTATCTTTGTACCGCGTTCTCCTTGAATACATACTCGTGAATAAAGACAGCGCAGGGTATTTCGTCCTCCAAGTAGCTTTAATAAACAAGCCGAAGGGCTACGTTGATGTTGTGCGAGGATTTCACCATACTGGGCCCACCACTCTCCATTGATATGTGTGCCCTACGAGGGCAATGCTCGAGGTTGACACAACTACTGAATTGCACTGAACGTGTCTTGAGCAGTAGATACATGACTTGAATTATCTTATCCCTCCGTTTACCCAACAATTCACGTTATCAATGATAGAACTCAGTACGAGAGATTTGTAGCTCCTCGCCTTGTAGCTGCGTTGGGAATAGGTCATTTTAGCGAGGTTTTGGATATGTGAAAATACACAAAAGGGGCCTTGGGTCCCACAACGTGGAGAACCATAGGGATATGACATTACTCCACGTTAAAGCTCCCCACCCCACCCTACATTTCACAACTTCATCATCACTGAAAGCACCCCAACATCCATCCGTACTCTCTCTCTCTCTCTCTTTATGGGTGCCTATGTCTAATTCCTACATAGCGCAGATCGTTTCTTTTCAAAGAAGCGTTCTCTCACTAGGTATACCAACACGTTTTCAGGCCATTTCCGAATAAGTTCGTCAACTGATAAACCACAACGTTCGCGAAGGGGAGGTAGGCTTACTCTCCTGGTCGAGCTTCTCAAAGGGCATCGCAATAGAAAATGTTCAATGTCGTTCAGCACTCCTGGTTGTTGATGGAGCGAGCAATTCCCCGAATTGGAAACAGGTGTTTCCCGATAAGAAAGAACGATTCCATTTGAATCACTCTGAATTGCGTGGCAGGTAGCGCAGCGCACACGCAACCCATATGGAACGGTGCGCAGTAGAAATAGAATATAAAAGCCGACTCTCAGAGGAAGAACTCTGGGAGAAGGAGGCAACCTCAGTAGGACTTCTGAGGTCTTCGTGCCTGTTTATTTTTCCTTGCGAGAATACCGCACACAGTCGATATTCGCCTGCGTAGCGTACCCGAGCAACACTGGTCTGCAAGTACAGACTAGTCTCTTCTTGAGTAAATGAGAGCCTAGCGGGTGCAAATAAAGCGTGTGTCCTACTGACAACTGATAAAGTGTCACTTCCGCTTCCCTTTGCGAAACTACTTTTTGCAATGACTCTGGGACAATCTTCATTACCGATTGGGAACGCGCTTTGATTTTCACTCTTCTTCCCACGTCAGCGTAATCAATAGGAACCGACAGCTGATCTTCCAATAGTAAGGCCAATGCGTTCCTGGCTAAGCTGTCAACAATTTCATTCCTTGTAAGACCGCAATGAATTGGTATCCACAGCGCATCCACAGAACAAACGTTCAATATTTCGCTTACCAACGCTGAAACTTCCGGCATAAAATAGCACTGCTTCCGAACCGCGCCACTTAACTTTTCCAACACACTTTGTGAATCGGTCACAATTCGAATGTTTCCTCTCCAGCCCGCCTTAACTTTCTCGTTCACCTTCTGAATACCGTTCTTCAACGCAATACTTTCCGCGAAAAAAGAGCAAACCCCGACGCCTGCAGGTGCTGTTCCCGTCTCCGGAATCCGTGACCCGTTCCACCATATTCCGAACGCACTTCCTCCTACTTCATCAACTACTACTGGCTTCATGTTCAATGTATGACCATCCGCATCTGTTATAGAATTCCCATTGTTGTTCACTTCATACGCCATGACAAATCCGTCATCGTATTGAATAACGATGTCCGGTGCCTTCGCATGCCTTTGCTGGAACTCCTGTACTTTTCCTCTATGCCTTTCAAACTTAGGAGGATAAACAATTGAGCCGGTATACCACCCCTCGTCTCATTCCACAGCTGTTCGTAAGGGCTTCGCGTTCTTCAGCCATTGGGGATTACCAACCGACCCATCAGTCCAAATCTCAAGTCTGCAGACGGTAGTGACTGTAAAGCTTTCGTTGCTTGGAACCTTTGGTATTCCACAGAGTCTGTTTTTGAACAAGGTTTGTAGTGAAAGTTTATACTTTCGGTACTACACAATCCAGTTTCTTGAGTTAATGGTGCTCTCGGTAGTTGCAAAAGTCCACATTGGGCCGGATGATTCTCCACAGCCTTTTTGAAAGAAGACCGAGACTTTCTGATTCGAGTCATAGATTCCCGTCGTATTGCAAGTGCAATTGGCGTCAGTTTCTCTTCCATACATCTTTTGGCTTTCTCATACAGTTTTGAAGCTTGAGAAGCTGCCACTGTGTAAAGACTTGGCTGGTCGAGCAACTTTCGAAGTTTCGAAACCGGTGAGGACTTTGGACAGCCTGTTTGAATTCAAGACGCTTCATTTCTTGCTCTTTCTACTTCTTCGACAGCGCCCGTTAGCGCATTTGGTATGACTGCACTAGCAGCATACTTGACCAAGGGTTCAACGAATCCCATGCGAAATGTATTCATAGTAGTCCAATCGCCTCCCCAAGTTGTGCCTGTTAATCTTCGGAGTATGCGTGAGCGCGCTCTGTACTTTGCTGCAATCTTATTCAAGTGGCGGTGAAAGTTAAGGCGGCAGTCTAACAAGACTCCAAGAAACCTTGTGCATTCTGATAGTGTTATCCATACGCCTGCAACCTTCAATTCGTACTTATCCCTGTCTTTCTTCCATTGTGCGTACGTGAATGGGACTATCGAAGTCTTTGTTGGGTTCAGTCTGATATTGTTTTCCTTGCAGTACTCTTCCAATCTCTCTACTGCTTTTTGCAGAAGGGTTCTGCAGTACTCTAGTTTCCTCTGTGTTGTTGAGATTGAAACATCGTCTGCGAACATACTGACTGCTATGCGTTCGTTCCCTTGTCTGATTCTCTCTGGTAAGTCCGCTACGTACGCCAACCACAACCCCGGTGAAAGCGTGCTGCCTTGTGGAAGACCCTGGGGAACAACATACGGCCGTGTATCTGCGGTGTTTCATCGGCATGTCCATCTACGATCCATAATAAATGCTCTGAGCCCATCCGTACTCAACGCCACCAACTGGCCATCGTCGTTCAAACTGCAGTTATTCATGTCCGGAGTAGGTGGCACCATCTTTTTCGACAGATTTTCGCCAATACCACGACTCAAAGGCACAACTCGATTCATTCCACCTTCCAACACAAAGCCACCGCCGTTTTCAATTCGTTGCATTTCGTTGGGGCGGTGCGGAGGGTGGTCTTGCGTGACCATCCGCTGCAATGACCAATGACGCCGAAGTGGCCCATATGCGCCACCTGCATGGCGCGGCTCGCATCGCACACAAGAATCAAAGCCACAGTAGTTCCCAGCACAGTCAAATTGTCAGACTTGGAGAGCAAGATGCGGTGTAGTTCTTCAAAAGTTTGAGCACCGGCGTTTGCAAAACCAGACTAGGCGGAAAACTGTTAGTGGTATTGGTGGCAATCTGCTCATGGGGTGCATTTCAAACCACTCCAATCTCATTTCCATCGCACACGACACAGATACGGTTGACATGATCGCAGAACACGGTCTTCGTTCTGGTTTCTGTTCGAGCCTTCTACAGAGGCGCAAGCGGAGAATTCATGATGTTTCCAAAGGCCGGCAATCGCATTATACTCAATTTCGGAGAGCATGGGCAGGTAGCTCGATGTGGGGAGCGAGGATACCTTTGGTGTGGGCACGAACGCAATTGGCGGGACGACAAACCTTGCGGGTGGACGTTGTCGGTTGTCGGGCGCGATTGATGATGGACAGTACGCCGGAGGTGGGTTTCATGGCGGATAGGATCTATCCAACATGAAACGCGATAAAGCGGTGGGCGACGGGAGCGGCTTTTCGTTTCGGGAGGGCGAAACGACGGACGGTGGGGACAAAGGGGGCAGGCAGTCGGGAAGAAGGATGGGGTCTGTGATGGCGGGGATGGTTTCACGTAGAGCGAGAGGGCAAGGGGCTCGAGCGGACATTTGATGGCGGTTCGAGTTCGGGGGTGTGACGGTGGAGGTGTGGGAGGATGTTGGGGTTGGGGAGGCAGTGGTGGAGCAGCATGCAACGGAGCTGTGCATCATCTCGTAGGCGATGATTGACCGAGAGCAGCTTTACTGATTGCCACGTGGACCGGTGGACCCCGCTCACAGTGCGTGTTGTAGCACGCGCTGTGATTGGCTAAACTTAGAAGGACGCCAACACGTGGCGCACACGATTACGGACAAGCGCAGCTGGAGTCTACGTCGTTCGATGAGCACAATGTGTGCAGCGAACGCACACCGTCCTCGCACAACTGCTGCTGCCGTCCGCTTACTACCGTCGCCCGTCTCCCCCCAAAACTTTTACTGACACTCTGCCCACCAACACCGCTCATGCCGCCGTCGCGTCGCTGTTCGGACCTTGCATTCACAATACTTACCCCACGACAAGCTTTCTACCCCGGAAGAGTCATCTTCGCCTTCTGTTGATCCGGTACGCTGCGCAGAAAAGATAGCCGACAGTAGACTTGCGTAGCACTATAACAGCACAGGGAACAGGCACAAGTCCTCAGAAGACTATCCGAGGTTGCCTCCGTCCTCCAGGCACCTGCACCTGGAGGTCGGGCTTTTATTCTGCGCTGTAACTCGCGCAGAACTCTTCGTCGCTTGTTGCGTGGGCTGCGTCCCGCGGAACCTACTAGGTTCTACCTACTACTGCGTAGGTTGCACAGTTAGCGCTAGATTGAATTTGAACTATCTGAGTTCCACACCCCGAAATGGAAACACTAGCTTCCTAATAAGTGTCTCTTGACTTCCGGCAACGTTCTGATTCGCTCGATAGACCAACAGAGCGCCTCATCTGGTCAATAGCTCAAATCTTTTCATGCCTGGCCCTCCCCACACTAACCTTCCGAACCGGGTCTATTCACGATAGCACCGAACCAATCACGCCATAATTAAGCCAGGGTGTGGGCAGGACAGTACGTCTTACGGCGCTAGCGTCACGAACAACTGTGACGGAATGGCATTTCTTGCCCAATAACCACGATCTCCCTCGTAGGCGAAAGAAACTGTTTGCATAGGTTCATAGAACCGAAGGCTTTTTAAACCTATTTCGAAAAGTGTCCGCCTTCAAAGAAATTATATTGGTGCCGCGCGACGGGGGCCAGATGTCGATGTACGATGTGCCTGTGTAAAATGCAATGTCGTGCTGAACTTAAGCATGAGATACAGAAAGCTTTCCTCTGAAACAAGCAATGTAACGGAGACAAGAATCACGGATCAGAGTGAAAAACGTGATTCAGAAGGTGTACGTAAAAAACTGCACAGAAAGTGCGGTAAATAATGTGTAAATGGCCTCGCTTTCTGCTAAGACTGGATCAATGGCTCCATATATGGTAACATGTAACCCAACCAGTCCGTGTTTTACTCTGAGTTTTTGAACGACGAGACGTTCACTCACCAATCCGTATCCCATCATTGCACAAACTCTTCACGCCAGCCCTCTCTATCTCTAGACCACGCCGTTTCCCTCCAGTAACTTTGAGGCTGACCGCCGCCATTGCCGAATAATTCTGTAGTCTTTCTCGCAACCACTTTCCATGTACGAGACATGGCCGGCTCGTAAGTTTCAAGCCTAGCGTTCGCCATTTTGTAGGGCGTATGCTCACGGCTGTGAAATGCAGTAACTGCCACGCAACAGCCGACAGTATTCAAATGTATTATTAGTATCTTTACCTAGGAGAGGGCCTCTGGAAGCGTATAAGAAGAGGCGCCGGCTCGGTGGTTGCAGTAGGAAGACGAAAACAGAGGACCTACCGACGCGTATCAAACACCAGACATTTGCTGCGAGACTTCGACAAGTTTCTCATAGTTATGGGCCAAGAGAGCTTTGATCTACCGAAACGACCTCGCTTCTCGTGGGAAATGAAGACCTTGCCCTGGAAAGACGGAAAAGGTAACCAGGAACTTTATGCGACTGCGGTCGCGCAATGGAAATCGTTTCACAGCAAATTGGACGCGAACAATTCGAACAAAGTTCGTGAAGATCTTATGGGTATCATGTTGCAATCGCAGCTCTACGGAAGGGCAAGAGACAACTGCAAGTCAATTTCGCAAGAATTGATACAGTCAACCGAAGGTGCTGACGCAATTGTTAAGGCACTGTACACTCGTGACCCACTGGCCGTAGTATCCGAGGTGTACCAAGACCTGTTGACACTTTTGAACACGAAACGAAACCGGAACGAAAGCATGTGGAACTTTGAGTCGAGATTTCAGGCACACGTTTCCCGACTAAACTCGCACGGGACAGAGGCCAAACTGTCGGGAGCCTTGGTGGCATTTGTACTGCTGGCCAACTCTGATGTAGACAACACCCAGAGAATCTCCGTATTGGCTAATTGTGCCCCGGACAGTTCTAGCCTTGGGACAAATGATTCGACAAATGAGTATCTGAAGAGTGTTTCATACAGCTCTATCGCCTCAATTCTCCGGCAGTGCACCCGTACAGGTAGAAACTCTTCATCAGAACCATTGTCTAGCAACTCTTCTTATGCACAGACATCTCGCTCTAGCAACAGTACAGGACATAACCGCAAGAAGAAAACGCCGGAGCAAATCGCAGAGATGAAGAGGACGCCACAGTGCCAGATGCGAGAATTATGGAAACTAGGCTACCGATCACAGGAGAAATGGCACGTTGAAGGCGGGATACAAGTCTTACGACGCTCCACCCGACGTAGGAGGAGGTCGGAAGAACGTGCTGTCATTTCATATGGCCTGCTTAGGAGATGGCGGATCGTTCGACACGGAATTCGATGGACCTCTACTGGACGACGGAGCTCCATACAGTGGCATTGGGATAGAAGACCTTACGATGATTAAGGAGCTCGTTTGCTACGGGTGGAATGGAGACTCGAAACGTTGCCGGAAGCTATCGAGGATCGTGTATACTGGCAATGCGGATCAGGAAGCCACAGTAGCGAGCAAAGAAAAATTCTTGGTTCCATCATGCTCGTCGCGCGCTCTAACGAAGGACTCGAAGTCCGTATCCGACACTTGGTGATCGAAGGCTCATCCCAGTGGGTTGTTGGGAAGAATATGACAAAACACTGCAACATGCTCCACATGGGAAAGAACTTATTGGAATTGCCGGCCGCCGAGCTCTGCAAGAGAGACACAATTACTCTCATCGATAGGGAAATGCATTCCTACATACCTCATTCCGCTTTGTTCCGTAGACACTCTGAAGAGCACAAACGAGATGGCACTGTTCTTTGCGACGGATCATATAGAGGACGACAACACGGAGCGGCCTTGGAAGGAACTGAAGAACATCATCGATAAAGTACACCAGCACGTCTGCGGACATTCTACCTAGTCAGATATCAAGGTTTTAATGGAAAGGAATGGCCTGTGGAACCATCAGGTTGACAAATACTTACAG
>NBIV01000415.1:0-34116 GCA_003194525.1 Gracilariopsis chorda
CAATGTTGAGGGAGCACGATCACGACTCCCTATGCCTCTTCTCCCTCGGCTACGCTCAACCGTTTGCACAAAGATGGCGCCAAATGGCAATTATGATATTTACGTTGTGCTGACTTGGCGGCCGGAGAGAGCAGGGATAGAGGGAATGCTCTAACTCTGCGGATCTACTGGTTGAAATCCAAAATAGGGCGTATTATTGGCTACAGTAAGATCTGAAGTGGCACGGGCACTCGCGCAGCTCGCCGTGGCACGTGCCCGCTGACTCTCTCTTTTCATTGGTGCAAATGCGCGCTGACTCGCCTACACTATCTACGTCGTGTAGTTTAGCCCTTTCCCTAGTTTGTTTTGCTTATTTCACTGCTTTGCACAGCGTTTTATCATCACCACCATCGTACACGATCACAGGTTTCCCCCGTTCTTAGCACCGCACTAAGCATACCTTCATCCTCGTCGCCACCACGTTCCAAAGGGCTCGCTCACCGAAGCGCCACCGCTGCAAACCTCTCAGCGCGATCCGATTCACTTCACCGAGTGAGGTCCATTCTGAATCGCGACCCGTCAGCATAACCTTTCAAACAATGCCTCAGACCATACTCCATACGTGAAACATTCTGCACTCGAATCGTTCATACAGAGTTTGATGTGCGTTTAACTGAAATTAAGTCCTTGTGCGGGGAACAATATTGGTGTGATTCTCAGTCCCCCGATCGAACCAATCGTGCCCGAGTTCATTGCAACCACTGGCAAAGATCGTGGTAACCGTGTATTGACTATCTTCTTCAAATGCTCATCCGAAACCGGTTGCATCTCTCTAAGAACCCTACAGTCAGCAAGTCAGAAAATGTATTAGAGAAGAATAGTGATGAACACACAAGAAAACTGACGTCAAGAAAGGTTTCCAGCCTGTAGAAAGCCTGCGACGATCTCAAAGCTGCGTGAGTGCAAGTGGTGCATTGCGTTGTAATGAAATGTTCATGTGCTCAGAAAGCGGCAATTCTCCAATAAGGTGAAGCAATTTCTGGAGGTTTTCCTCGCACCGTACCAACCAAGACGTTCTCAAACCATGCTCATATATTGTTTCGTTTGTCCCGAAAAAATATCAGAACCAAATAGTGAAACCAGTACGCCCCTCCCTTCAGAAAGTAGGCTGGGCATCCCAAGTATTGGAATGCGTCGATGTTTTCTATCAGATGAGTCTAAGAGCAAGCCAAAAGAGGTAAAACTTGTCCAAAATCCCTTGTGCAAATACGTTACTCTAAATAAAGTTCGATGAAGCTAGGATTCCGCGGCCTGATAGGCATTGGAACTGCTCATGAAGGCACGTTGTTATCTTTTTATTGGTAGTATTACATTGGAAAACGTAGCTCATCTCTACTGTTGGCTAAAGTTACCATTATTCCGCTCACGTGCTGCCGCCAAAAACGCTTCGAACCAAAATGGTTTCTGAACCACACTTTCGGGAAAGTTGGCTCATTGCCGACAGGTTTCTTTCGCCTAGAGAAAGCAATATCTTCCTCATCAATGTCGAGACGCAGAAGAGTGTCCAGGGAGCAGTTTCTCGTCCACCCAGCGCGACAGTTGCTTGTAGCACAGTCCGGCCGCAGTATATAACGAAACGAAGTCGTTGGATAGGAGCAATGTGAACTGGGTAAATAGTCTGTACGGTGGGAGGGCGGTAAAGTTGAATAAGTTCCGCCCAAAAAGTAGGAAAGAGAAATACATTCCACAACAGAACACGGGAACGACTTTGAGTGGGCATTGATTAGTTAGATTCTATCCGGAAGGGAGCCATTATATGATCTTCAGTCAACGCAAGGAACGACCAGCAATGGCATTTGTTATGGTTGGCAGCTGGTAGGTCCCAGTCTGTCTGGCAAGTATGTGAAATCAAATCAAATATCGAATGGCCGGAGAGAGACGTACAGAACCTCTCGAACAAGTAAGATACACATAATAATTTGTGCAGGCCACCCAAGTCTCGCTAAGGGTGTGAGAGCATGAGCCTACGGACATCGCTCCAATAAAATACCTTCTCTGATTCGTCCATGTTCTGTCACGAAGGTGGAAATATGTAGAGCTCATCGCCATCAATCGCCTGTGTCAATTCAAATGAAACTCCTGAGCGGTCACCCTTAATCCAATCAATACCTGCATTCATTTCCCACTTTGCTTCAGCCATTCCTTTTCACTATTCCGTTTTGTATGTTCTGACGTTGAGAAAATGTCAGATTTGATGAGCCGCCCTAAGTAAGATTCGAGAACTGGAAGCATTCGGAGGAAAAAATGATAGTACTAGAACGGACAACAATACAAATGCGTTCTTATTACGCCGGATGAGGCTGCTCGGATCTGGAAAGAATGAAGTGAGAAGGAAGATTTGACTGGTGTGCGGGAGATATGAGTTGTTAACGGTACGATCACTGCATACTTTCAGTTTTTCTTCACGAGAGATGCGGGCATAGAAAGCGAGAGGGAAGAATTAGAGAATCCGTTTGAGCCACATGCGCCGATGAATTCTTTTTGCAGGGATATGAATTCTGGTCAAGAGCAAGTCGAGGAGCAGTGCAGTTGGACGACGGAGTTGTTTCTACTTCGGTCGGATGACTCCTTCTCCTTGAAGTGGAGTCTTTTCCAAGCCTTTATAGATATGGCATCTGTGCAAAACCCTGCCAAAATCATAGACGCCTTTGGTACGCTTGTGGTTGCTCTGCAGGGAACCACAGGATTCAGAATCTACTATACTGCTGAGGTCAGCACTAATGAGACTAATTACTGCTTACCTCACAACATTACATATCACGTAATGTATCTAACGTAAGATACATATGTGAGACTTACGTGCCTCATGTCACAACACGATTCCCATTACATCACTGTTCTAACTTCGGTCGGATGACTCTTCTCCTTGAAGTGGAGTCTTTTCCAAGCCTTATAGATATGGCATCTGTGCAAAACCCTGCCAAAATCATAGACGCCTTGGTACGCTTGTGTTGCTCTGCAGGAACCACAGGATTCAGAATCTACTATACTGCTGAGTCACACTAATGAGACTAATTACTGCTACCCACAACATTAACATATCACAATGACTAACGAGATACATGTGAACTTACGCCTCATTCACACACGCCCATACATCATCCCTCCCATGCCATGAGCACCATCACAAAGTCCAAGCAAGTGTCTGAACTTGATGTGCCTTTGCTTCGGAAGTGGCTTCGTAAGTACGTCAGCAATCATGTGTTCCGTTGGGCAACGTACTACTTTCATCATTCCAGACTCAACTCCTTGACGAACAAAATGATAGCGTAAATCAACATGTTTTTGCGCGCCTGCTTCCAACTGCCCATTCCAGTACCCCAGTATTGTCTTCGTATACTGTAGTTGGATTCAAGGTTGGTCTTATCTGTAGCTCGCTCAATAAATTACGAACCCACTTGACAATTTTGAAACATTCAGAAACTGCAATGTATTCTGATTCAGTTGTGGAAGTCGCCACGCAAGATTGTTTCAAAGTTTTCCACTCAACCATGGTCCCCAACAAGAAGAGACAAAAACCACTTGTCGACTTTCTATCAACGTCATCACCAGCCCAATCTGCATCTGCGTAGGCATACAAGGTGCTTGAGCTATCTCCATCCTTCGCCAATATCTTCAGTCCAAGATTTCTAGTACCGTTGAGGTAACGTAGAATTCTTTTCACGGCATTCCAATGAGCAACTGTAGGATTGGCTTGGGCTCGGGATAGTATATTAACTGCATGGCAGATGTCCGGCCTCGTGCGTGTAGACAGATACAACAGAGACCCAATAGCTTCCTGAAAGGTACTTTGACGCTCAAAAGGCTCTGCTTTCAATAACTTTGATGCCTTGTACGCAGTACTCATCGGAGTTGCAACAGGTTTCGAATGTGCCATCTGGAAGCGGTGTAGTATCTTCTCGATGCATGGTTGCTGGTGCAAAAGCATTCCGTTTGGATTCTGTTGCATGTACACACCTAAAAAGCTGTCTGATCTTGCGCATTCTTTCATATCAAATTCAGAGGCGAGTAATTGCTTCATCTCTCCGATTGTCTCAGCATCGTCGCTCATTAACAAGAGGTCGTCAACATAAAGTAGAATCCAGAGTCTGTGACCATCCTTGCGCATGTGAAAGAAGCATTGGTCGGTCAGGCACTGTTTGAGACCTAGCGCTAATAGTCGTTTTGTGAACAATCGACTCCATATAGCGTTAGGTTGCTTCAAACCGTAAATAGAACGGTTCAATTTCAGTACTTGGCCTTCATTTATGCCAATATCCAGCCCTTTCGGGGGTTGCATGTAGACAGGTGAGTCTTGATCTATGTGTCCATACAGAAAGGCAACACTTCACATCAAGCTGGTGAATCTCAAGTCCAAGGCTGCACGCCAACGTCAAGGCTACTCGGACTGTTCCACAGTCAGCTACCGGCAAGTAGACATGTGGTACATGGCCTTGTTGGCACCCTTTAGCAACCAATCTCGCTTTGTACCTTGAGACTGAACCATCGCTGCTCTGCTTCGTAGCAAACACAAACTTAGACCCAAGGACGTTCACTTCTGGTGGTTTGTCTACTACAGTCCAGGTCTGCATCGATCTCAAGGACGAAAGCTCATCCTGAATGGTCTGTTCCCAGTTTTTCCAGTTATCCAACTGCCTTGCCTCATATAGATCTCTTGGGATGGGAACTGCATTGTCCTCTTTTGTGACAAGGGTACTGTGATTTGTGTCAGAGAACCGAGAGGGAGGTTGACGGTTTGCGTTCAGGGTATCGCCGCACAGGGTAATGGGTAAGAAAAAATCCCCTAAAAACCCCTAAAAACCCTAAACGAACGAAACCTGTTTTCCGTTTCCGATGTACATAATGACACGGCGATCGGCCTGATGTTGAAGGATGGCTATCTTCCATTGAATTCACTGAGCAGTGCTCAGTGAAGCCAATGGAAGATACCTGAGGAGGAGCTTTCGGCGTAAAGTCATCTGATGAAGGTAACGCTCACCCTCGGGAGACGGAGAGCAATGGTACGTGAACTCATGTAGACTGCTCAACTGCGCGCCGTAGAACGCGCTGTGATTGGCTAATCTTAGCACGGACGCCGACGCGTGACGCACGCGATCGCTGTACACGTAGAGCGGGGCTCAGTCTTTCTGTTCGTTCGACAAGAGCACTTCCACTCATTTCACGAAGTCCAAACCCAACCTTCCCCCCCCCGGGTAGCATATAATTGGCTGGCTTCTTCTTCTTCTTTACTGTGGGTCCTGGATGTCTGATTAAAACGTAAGGGTAGAACATATCTAGCTGACGATACCTTTCTCTCCTCAGGAAACCAAGGAATTTCTGCGACCACTGTCCACTAATATCCTTGGCCCACTTTCCCCTTCGCTTGCGCAAACTCGGAAAGTGTTCTCTCCTGGCGTGTTTAGTCAACTGACATCGGAGCACGTAGTGTTCAACATCCTTCTTTTCCCTGCGCGGATAGTCACACATACAGCGTTTCTTCTCGCGGTATGTCGCTATCGGATGTAGATTTGACACGAGCCCCGTAAAGAATAGTGCTAATAACACCTCTGCTGTTCTTGCTTCCGCGTCGGACTTCATAAAATCAGCACATTGTCGTTAAAGGCCATGAGTATGTGCAGTCTTCTGTATGCGTGCTTTCGCAATCAAGAAGTCTATTGGCACTGCTACTTGAGATGTCAGTAGCAGCTCCAAGCCTGACTTTGCCAGGTTGTCCACTCGCTCGTTATGATCTATTCCAATATGTGCCGGTATCCAGATGATATGAATGGGATGTGTGCTATCAATCTCGCCTACGAGAGAAGTGAGCTGTTGAGCGCTAAAACAATGTCGTCGGACAGACTTTTGAAGAGCGAGAACTGGACTCAGCGAGTCCGAAAAACGAACTGGGCCTGATATTTGCTCCCTAATACTGACCAATGCTGCTCGCATCGCATGAATGGCTGGCTTCAAATCCAAAAATAAACTGCAGTGTTGGAGTCCTTCCTTGTGAACTAACTCCCACCGACGTGTTGCAACATCGATATGGTAGGAGTGTAAACTACAACTCTTGAATGCCACAGTTTAGTACAGGGCCACTCAAGCACTGATGATGTAGCTGCAAAGCAGATATGTGCGACTCATATTGAGAGCGTTTGCCAAAAGTGGCGAGACAGCATAAGATATTCCACGCGATAGCGGTTTGCTTCGCGGGAAACATCGCAAAGTAGCGAAAGGCGATCCGCAAAGGCAAACCCATTCACGGGAGACACCGCGAGTTGCCGGGGCGACCTGCAAAGAACCAAAACACACGCAAGTGCGCGGTGTGCTGTGAAGTTTGAAAGTCAAAACGCGGGAGCTCCGCGGGGCTGCGGCGGATATGGCGCAGTTTCATGTTCGGAGCGCGCCTGTCGCGAATCGGAGTACGAAGGTACCGCGCTTCAACTGGATTTGGAATGAGTTACGGGGAGGCGAGAGGGCTCAGCACTCCATTTTTCAAAATCTCCTACAATTCGGAGCTTGTGAAATGAGTGGAGATTCTCTAACAGCCGCCTCGCCAGCGAAAGCGTATCACCCTCGCCTCCACTGCCACCGCCGTTCTTCCATTGCCATCACTCGCCCTCTCTCCACAATGTGTACCGAACCACCGCCAACAACAACGCCCTCTCCGCCCGCACAGCCATCGCCCCGCTGGTCGGCGCTCTTATCGCTCGTTTCTTACCTCTCGACACCTATTTCTACCGAGGTCTAATAAGCTGTCATACAAAGAGCAGTTCTTAAGTTCTTATAAGTTGTCCGCCTTACTCCATATCTTCATTCATTCATGCGTTCTAAAACCCAGTGGATTTGCACTATGCCTGCAAAATTAACCGAGGTCAAGTTGTTTCATTCCTTGTTTACGATTGATCTTACGGTTTGATTGTCTGCCAAAAAAGAAGCCAGGATGTCCTTTGTTTGTATGCTTTTGTTTTGATTGCGCAGAATAAATAATAGTTATACACTGCTGGTCACTGTTTCATCGTCATTAGTAGACGATGAGCTGGAAGACATTGGCAATTGCGGAATGCGAATGGCTTTAGCGATGGGAGAAGGCTACGGCAATAGATTGCGGAATACGCCGGTAAGCGGTGGAATTGAGCTGGCTTGGATTGGGGCTGTTGGGCTTGGATTATCGCGCAATCACTGTGTTTGTTGCACGGTAGTCACCCAATTAGGAGAATGGGTATGTAAGTTTTGGGATTTGGGAGCGGGAAAGGGGAGGCCGTCTAGCACATGAGCTGGAACCGCTAAACTGGCAGGTGATGTGCTGGGAACTGATGGTGGAGTGTTGTATGGGCTGTACACGGTTCATACAGTGCAACTGCACCACCACCGTCGGCTGGCCTTTGGCTTCTTGATGCCACTCCATTGCTTCCTCAGCGTTCACATGGCATGCGGCACCGTCGGGCGATGGGGGCCGCGCCGCCTTCGCGCCTCTCCCCTTCGTGGCTGCTTTCTTCACGCACATGGCAATCCAAATGAATGAACTTAACTGGCGTTCATGAGATATCTCAAAGAAGCAGAGGCCTCGCGTATCTTCCTTTTGACACATGTATCGAGCGCTAATTGTCGGCAAACAAAATTCCAATAACACTGACTAGATGAGCACAGTTCTCGACAAAAATCTGCAACTTCGTCACGTTAGCCGTAATCTGCTCCATGGCAGCATGTCGTAGCAATGATCAATCAATGAATCAGCGTTCATTCAAAAACTCCCATTCCAAATGCAGTTCGTGCTTGCTTTTGACACCATTTGTACAAAAAGGACTGCTGACGTTTCATGTAGTAAGCTCTACGAGACTTGAATAAAGCAGTATACCAAGCATTTCGTACCCCATGCTCGGGATGCGCGCCACATACCGTACGAGCTCTGGTCCCTCAGGATTAAGAGCATATCGCTCATTTGCTACATTGGCCACAGATGTTAGCGAACGAAAACATCCACAAAGTTGCGAACGCCATAAAGAGGATACAAGACAATCGAGAGGTTTGCCGATCCTGACAAACTTCTGGTTTTACCTGACCGAGCGACCTGTATCGAAAAAGAAAGATTTGTCACACGACGCCTTAAGAAGTGTCCTAGGTTTTTGAGTACCTTATAAGCGCATTTGATGGAGACCATCGGTTTGTTTTCGGGAGAAGGTCTATCACGTGATACGACCGGCTTACGCTTTCATGGAGAGGCTTGCTTGTTGCCTCATTTCCTTCCGCAGCATGCTAGATCTAAGAAGAGTTGAATGGGTAAGAAGAGTTCAAAGACATACCGAGTATTGAAATAATGGGCGGTAATAGGAGCTTTGCTGCTGCTGCCAGGTGTGAATACCTCTAAGCGAATACTTCGACCACAATAAAATAGCGTGGCTTCCTGAGAATCCATGTTATGCTACAACATAATGAAACTCTTGAAATTTGCGAAGCGCCAAGAAAGTTTGGTTTCACTAACGATTGTTTTCCGATTTATTCTCTGAAGCTTAGCCTTCACTAGGTACTCTTGTACTGTGTTGCTATCTCCCAGCTTTGTTTCTCGTTCTTTAGTGATAGCGGATGGTATGCTGTGCGCTTGGAAGAGTGAGATTGCGTTCAAGAAGCAACCGAAGAACAACTGCTCTCCTGATCTCATGGTACACGTTATTTTCATCCCGGTTCATCAGAGGGATCGAGTGCTTGTTCATCGATGGCATGAGCCTCAAGAAGGATTTTTTGCCATTTCTGTGATTGTTGAGCGGCCACGAAGTTTTGAAGCGAATACAAACGGATCAAGAAGCCAGAACGTATCTTTCATTATCTCGAAGAAAGCGGGTTTGAATCAGACGAAACTCATGACGACGGTACGGATGACATCTGTGCGGATATTGAGAGATCAAACTGAGGAAGATTCGTCGGAAAGAGGACGTCGGTAGCAACGGAATGGGATTGGTTCCATTACTAAAATGTACAAGAACAACGATTCGAAAATGTACTTGATTGTACACCGATGATGACATCGGTTGTTTCTCAGTTGATTCTTAATATCACGAACGCATCTCGTGAGAGAAGGGGTCATGTTGAACAATCCAAGACTAAGAAAAGAGAATGGCACGAATGGAAATGAAGGGGGTGGTGCGAATGTGTGATGCGCCGTTTGTAGCTTGGAGGTAGTACACCGCAGCCGATCGGCTTGACGGCGGTGAGTTCAAGTCTCACCTTATACCAACGGTAGATAGCAGTGGAATCGATTCACAGGTGTGCGTCATCGGGCATAGAAAACCAACCGGCTGATTACAAGTGGAAACGTTGTCATTCAAAACTCCGCCCTTAGTGCCAAGGCACTTCACCAAAACTGTGAAGCGGTTAACTGCGTCGCGACATACCCCTCAGAGTACGCGTTATTGGATCATTTAGTAATCTCTCATAGAACTACTGAACTACTCATGTTGTTTGGGTAGCTATGGGTTATCACCGAGATCGACGAGCGATGTGACGTCTTCCACTTCAATGAGAAACCGTATTGAAGCGATAGACGTCAAGAAGTACGAACAAGCTTCCACCAGATACTTGTAGCTAAGCCTATCCTGTTCTGGACATGGTAAATCAATCCAACCCACTTTGGGTGCCAATCTACCATTTTCTGATAGCCGCTCCTCGGACGGAGTCCAATCTAGAA
Source organism: Gracilariopsis chorda (assembly GCA_003194525.1). Taxonomy (NCBI): domain Eukaryota; phylum Rhodophyta; class Florideophyceae; order Gracilariales; family Gracilariaceae; genus Gracilariopsis; species Gracilariopsis chorda. The sequence goes on from NBIV01000415.1 coordinate 9,698, forward strand.
CCACAGTATACCGCCGCGCAAACTCGTGTTTACGCATGTACTCTCTCGCCTTCAGTAAACACAGAGGCATAGAACCTCTCCGAAGCACACTGCTTCTTTCATCCCATTCATGCTACTGCCGTGGTGCTACCATACTATGCTCTTTATCTCATGATAGCACATACTATATAAATATAATGCAAGTTTTGGTCTTCAAGAAGGAAATCATGTGGGTTCTTGCCTAGAAGCTGAGAGTAGATCGTAGGAACAAAGCGTCGTGAAGATATCAGCTAACCGGAGACAAAGCGCAGAAGTAAGTTCAGATGTCTTTCAGTCTGTTAACGTGGCCAGCGTCTAGCAGTGCATCTGTTGGCATACAAAGCTATTACAATAGAAACAAACCGTGTACACCTTGCAGGTCTCGAAGCAGAGGGTACGAAGGTACCCCGATGGGACCCGGGATATACACCCACCGGCCCAGCATAGGCTTTTTCCACCCCCTCAGTTCCACGTAAGGGACGTGGAACGCGCACAAAAGCGGTGATGTGCCGCGTCAGTCGCGTGAGAAAACGAAGCGCAAGTTTTTTTGTGAACAGCTCCTTGTCTTGTGCTGTTTATGCGATGAATTATCAAGTCAGCAGTTGGCCCTGAGACCATTAATCCCGCAACGTCCAGTGCAACAGGTTTCCTCCTACGTTACTTCAAATTCCTTTGCTGCTTACATACGCTTCGAAGCTGTACAAGTGTGCACTTGTACATCGACGAAAGTGGACGGCGGCCTTTCCCAATACTTGAGCATAGCCCACTATGTTGGGGTCGCTCTAGCCTTCCCCCATCATTCAGGTATCCTGTTCTTGGATTCTTGGCTCATCACAAACACTGGTGCTCTTGAATCACACTTGCGCCTCGAGGTTGATAAAAATTTCGTATACAACTCAGAGGCCCGCTTCACTACTCTGTCTTGGAGATCATACATAACATGTCGCCTCAGCAACCAGGACGTACATTACGACTGTCAAATACAAATGATCTAGGAGAAACAGATTCGGCTATGCCAACGTATGAAGATGAACCTCTGATCACTCCAACCCAGCCCAATCCTGCTTACGCTATGGCCAGGGCTTCCGACCCCTCCGGCACTGGAGCCTCTTCCGAACCCAACAATCTCTCCTCACATAAGTCTCTCACAATGCCTATCTCTCCCGACACGCCTGCTATCCCCTTTTTCTGGCCTTCAACATCAAAAAGGAAGCGTATAACGCAGAAGATTGGTTCGTCCTCGACAGACCCCGACTGTTTGCTTGCTGACCAGGTGGAAGAGAACTTCAATGTGAGCGTGAACTCCAATCAACGTGGTAAACGAGTATCCGCGAAAAAACCTTATGACGCAGAGGACGTCAAGAATCCTTTTGCTCCCTCTGTGAATGGATTTGTGCCGTTCTACCCCCATCTTGGCGGAGATGACTTTGACGATGAGTAAGATTGAAATCCTTGGCCATGTTCGTATTCTAGGTGATCTATTATTAACATCAAGTTTATTTCGTATCCAAGCGAAATGGAATGATCTTATCATATGGTTTGCAGTTGTGGCTATACAATGCCCATGCAGGTGTTTATCTACCAGCATCTTAATCTCTTTCATGTGTAATGTGTTGCTGATAGTCTCCAATACACGTTCAGAGTTTACTTTGATGGTATCAGATCTCGATCCTATGTTTAGTTGTTCTATTTGACATTGAGGACTTTTTGGCGTTCGGTGCAGCTTTTTGCTGTCTCTATAGCCCCTTGAGAACCACAGTAGAATGTACCAACTCCGATGGAGGCACGAGATACTGAGGTGAAACAACTTATGAAACTGGATGTGACTCTGTTCTCTTTATTGAGCGTTTCTCTTAGAATCAAACCTCAACACTTGTTGATCGATCGAGATTTTCGTCAGTTTGTCACGAAAGTATCCTCTGAACAGATCTATGCACTTAAAAGGCATCTCAAGAGCATGCCAAGTATTTTGCTCAACGTCCAAGAGAAATAGTTCGAAGTGGTTGGCAAAATCTGACGCTGGTTGGGGTCACCCAGCTCTTCTTCGACCTGTTCACTTCCAGGAAGCAAAATTTCGCATGGATATACGAAAGAGCAGAGAGCATGGCGTCGCTTGTTGAGATTGACTTCGATATGACACCTTCTCTAAGGCAAAGGCCTCAAAACGGCGCTACGGAGTTGCGCCATTCTGGCAGATTGTGTTGGACGGGTGCCGTTGCATAGTGTACAGCTGTGCAGTTTATTCTTTCGGGCACCCCAGCGTCGCCGCTCGAGATCACTGTAATTCGTCTTCGTCTTACCTTCCCGTGCGTAATTTCTTGCGGAGGGGCCAGTGCTTTCGGCTGGAACAATTGAAACCGCACATGACCAGGGCATGCTCGTTCGCTAATATCCAAACTTGTGGCATACTGCTATCCGTCCGAAATCCCCATCGTAACCTCTGCAGCTTCTTTTTCATGATGTATTGGTTCTAAAGGATTGACTCTCGCACGATGCGTTCACGTCTGCCAGTGGAAACTTCGACGCAGCAGTTGCGAGCCGCGTTGTTGTCCTACTTCTATGAATACCGCCATCTGAATAGTGGTCAGACGTGTAGTCCTTTCTAAAGATACCGGTCTTACTCTTTCTTGTACACCGGCCCCTCCCGGCTGGTGGGCGCATGCTGTTTTTGTCATACATGCAAGAGCCCTATACGGCAGCACTCAACACATTTCCACATTCCGCTGTCCTTGTCAAATGCTACAGCCTCGTTCCAGAACTCTGTAAAATCGATATCCCAATGCCCATCGCCAATAATACGCGAATTCAAGCAACAGGGTCCTCATGCCTGGCGTTCTGACCTACTTACTTATAGTCAAAACTGTACGTCTCTTAACCGCGGAAACTTTTGTGGTTTTGTACACACTTTTCTTTTTGTTGACAGGTGTGAAGCAATCTGTTCTGATTTGTTTATCTTCGCTTGCACAGCAACCTTTCCTCGCAGTGCCAATTTGAGAGCGACGGTCATGATTCGGAATCAGTTATCAGCTCGAAGAGATATACAAGCAAGAGAGGAAGCGGAACTGCGAAACAATCCTAACAACATGTAGCAATCCGTAGCAAGATCCTAGAGTTGGTGACGTACCAACCGGCCACCATCCGAGTGCAGTACAAGAAGTACGGATAATTTGACTAGATTTGCAATCAGGAGCTTCTGCAGAATTCAGCCTAGCTGAACGTTCCTCAGCTTCAGCTTCATCAGTACATTAAGGAACCATGTGCCCCGCTCCTGGCGTTCTCGCTCGAAGTGGAGATGAATGAAGAAGGGAAGAAGTGGCGGCCAAACGCCGCAGCAAAGGAGGCCTCAAACGAAACATCTGCTCCCCAGCGCGAAATGAAGAGAGCATTGTCGAGATCAAAAAGGAGGAACGATACGAAACCGCTACTCTTAAGGCTAGAGTTGCAGTCAGGTTCTAATAGTGTAATAGTGCCTTCATTTCAACCGTCAAGATAGATGTTTTCTCTATCGCTTCACAGGTAAACCAGGATTAGATTTCAGATTGTCGACCGCTTGACTGTTGACACGTAAAAAGGATTGCTAAATACGACAGGGCGTAGTTGGCTGTGCCTAACTCTCGTATTTTATACCGTTTGTCGCAATGCATATCCTTATTGGCATAATTCACTGGCTGTTGGGTTGTGTCCCATGAATTGTGCTCGTCGTTGTCATTTTGGAGTATGTCATGATGAAATGATTGATACAAGGGTATCGGCGGAGCTCCAGTCCAGGAATAGGTTCCTCGGAAATCATAGCGACTTTTTGATGGGTATGATGCATACAGGTAAAGCTGCTAATGCAGCGCGCTGTGCTGGCTGGCATTGGGGTAGGTAAAGTGCAGAATGCTGGTTTGGTTCTCCGTTGAGATGTTTTGCTGGGGGTAAGATGGTGAGATCTCGTTGGGTGCTTTGCTTGGAGGTATTGCGGGAGAGTAGAGCGAGAAATGTGTTAAGTTGGAGAGTGTCGGATCCACGAGTTTTGCTATAAAAACACTGAGCTCCTCTCTTGCTTCGTGTCGGCGCCATCACAAACCGGTGACACAGGGGGGCCAAACTTAGCAATGAAGTAGGCTAAAAAGGGTGTCCTCGTAGCTGAAAGCCACGTAGACATGAAAATGATAAACAGAAAGAGCGAACAAATGAAAATGCAGGGACCAAAAGGACTAAGTCTGCTAAGCAAATATGAAAACAAAAGTGAGAGCAGAATTCTCAATCCCAGAAAACTTCTTCAAAACTTCTTGAAACGATGCACGACTAAAGACTCACGTCAATGGCCACTAAGAGTCAGACTGACGCCTTTCGATCACACACTCCAAATGTGTAGCAATTCTGCAGCCCATCTACTTCTGGTCAAACCAAGAATAGATGCGTACAATCCTTACAGGGTTTCCAGAAAAGATCTACTAACAGCGAGATATTCTTTCAATCTCTATCCAATCTGGCTCTTTTCAAGAACTGTTGCACTGCACGTCAACTGCTGACAGTTTCCCGTCCAGCTCTTCGGTCCGGAAATTGTCAGTTGTTTTGACCGACACTGTTATCTGCGAAAAGCCCCGGTGGAGCTCAAAGACGACAAAAGCTTTGGTGCACACTGCCTGTCTCGTTTTCACGCTTGAAGCGTTTTAACTGGTCTTAGCGACAACAGACCGCCACCCAAGTATGCATCTAGCGGCAAACGCCTCATAAGATGCCGATGATGGTTGAATGGTTGATTAAAAGAGTTAGAAAGGTTTAAGGATGAGATATGTGTATGAATGTGATGTTTACCTGAATCCAGATCAAAAATGGGCCTAAAAGTGCCCTTTTATAGCGTTTAAAAGCATATAAAACAAAGCAGGAACGCATTAGTACTTTCTACGTACTCATTTGTTCTTTGAGGCTACTCCATTAGCTTCTAGAACCCACTGAAGCTGCACACTAACCAATAAAACTCCGTCTTCTGGCGCCAGCCTCACGGTAATACAGTAGCACAGGTTGGCCAGCGAAGCAAAGAATGCTCTAGGAGCTGCTGGAACACTCTACACGTGTGTTCCAGCATTGCCGTAACATTGTACACGTTTTGCGACCAACACTTTGGTCTCGTGGTCGTGCTACTGTAAATTATTTTAGTACGCGCTCTACTCAAAAGCTATTTGACTTAGTATTCGCAACGGTCCTGGATCCGATTGTCTCCTTGCATGCGAGAAAAACCTGGCGATTTGAAGGCGCCATTCCAGTGGCAACGAACGAGGCGGCGGTGACAAACCAAGATTCAGCAAACTTGTAACCTGCTTTGTAGCCAATAGATGAGCACAAGCCACCAAAACGATCAAAGTTGGCCTTCAAACCGCCAAAATAAACAAAAGCAACACAGAAACATCAAACAATAAACAGTTGTTGAACCTTGCTTGGTCTTGTATTCCCAAACAAGAAACCGTTACTGACCTTAGAAAAAATCAAAAAACTTCTCGAATGAACGCAGCGGAGAGATAACAAACGGAGAATATATTCTGAGCCACCTCTGAGGCCAGAACGATCCACAAGGCAATACAAGAACCAGAAAACCACAAGGGCGGTCCTTGACATAAGTGCTGGTGCGCGGACTCCGGACCGGTTAGGGTTGTAGTGTTTAAGAGATTTGAGCCTGGAAAGAGCTTATGAGTTGTAAGAAAAAGTTGTTGAAGCTGAACAGAGCTGGGGGCTTGGGTCCAGCTGTGGGCTATAGTGCCCGGAGTTGGCGCAGAAACCAGCTTCCAGCGCCTTTTAGAGAACAAGTACAGTAAGTGAATAGAATGCTCTGTGGCATAACGCCATGTCCTATCTGCTTTGCAGGACGCTACTTCTACGTAACGAATTACCATGATGCGATGAAATGCATGAAAAGCTGCTGTTACTTAAACATTACAAAGTTTGAATCCACGACACCCGTATGGCCGATGTCAACATAGATAAACATTATGGTCAATATGGCTCATTTGCTGGACACTGCGTATCCGCTACTCAACAAGTGGCGTAGTACTTTCAGCACTGTGGCTCACAAGTGCACTCCGCAATATCACACTGCTCTTCTCAGCGGTCGCTACACTGGGCGACCAACAACGCCTGGTCACTCTAAACTATGAACGTTATACCAGACGGAACCTGAAAGTGAATGGTATGTCCATATGAGTTTGGTTTGGGGCATAACTTCAAAAAAATGGCTGACCACTTCTCAATGTAGTGATAAAATGCATGGTCTCTCCCGTGTACGGGTTAATTGGCGGAAAAATTGTCCGTAATGACCAGCGACGAAATGGTAGAGACACTTTGAAACTTCTACACCCACAGTCCTTCCAATATGCGGATCAAGGTGTTCTGTTGAGAAAAGGAGATTCTGGAAGACTTTGAGTCTTTGGTAGAGACCATATAGTTTGTATTTGGATCGAAAAAGATGTAGTAGGTGCCAGAAAGTCTTTTCTCGAACATTGCCTGTCCTGTTCAAGGGTACGAGCCATGCAAAGATTGGATGGCCCGCTAAAAGCTCACTGTTGATGGCAGCATACGCAGCTGCGTAGACGGCAGTCCGCGTCAGGTATCAGCATCACCTTTCAGTAGACTGTAGCCTACGCAATTTGCAGCGCACTTAAAGTAGATCGGTGGCGCACCCCAAAGAGGAAGGAACCTCTTTGGGGAAAACGCCCGAACGAGGCAGAAGAAATACCCAACTCCAGTGTCAGAAGCTGAGGAGTTGGAGGCATCTTAGGGGTAACCTCCAAGGTCCCTTTGCCTGCTCTTTTGCCTGCGCCTCGACGGCCGCATGCTTGCAACGTCTGTTCTGATCAACAAAGCTCTTTGAGACGTCGAAGAGTACCAGAACGTATTCGAGGCACCATGTCGTCATATGGCATAGTCAATACTATCCCCGCTCCCACACTTGCGGGGGCATCACAACCGGAGCTAATCAAGTTTGAAGTGGAATACTCATCCTAAACCGAGTGATTTAAGGACGTTAATTCCGCACAGCCAGCAAACCAGCAAGTTAAGGCTGCCTGCGTCAGATAGTCTATGAAACCGAGGATTTTAAACAGCTTGTGCGTACTGGGACGAGTCAAATGCGCCACCACAGCTGAAGAAGCAACTGATGATGCCGTTCGAGCCTGATTTGACGCACGTTTGGCATCTACTATCTGCGATCTAAGTGACTGCATCGAAGAAACCCTTTCGACGGTAAGATACAAGCAAATGCCTCGAGACCCATCTGGGGCCGCAGAGAACCTTGTTTTGGAAGCTATTGCAGCCTTGGACGAGTACAACGCTTCAATCTTTATCATGGATAATGATCAATGTAGGGAACTTATCGCAAAGCTTGTGCGCAAATTGGGACCCGCAGGGCTCAGACAAATTGTGACTGATCAGATGCGTCTTTCGAAGAAAGAGCAGAAAGAAGACTTGAATTTTTTTACGAACACGATATCTACTCTTGCAGCGCAAGTGCATCTGATACAGTGCGCATGTTTGAAGCTCAAGCGTAAACTCACGCATAGGCGGAATAATGGAGGAAAGACTGGAAATTCTGAAGAGCCAGAGAGGAAGAAATCCCGAAGAAGCTCACGAACGCAGATTCTAGGGACCGAAGGCCCAAAGAGCAAGACGAAGAGAGCAACCGAGAAGTTTAAGGAGATGAGACACGAGCTTCTTGACAAGCACTTCGGAAGAAAGCTCAATAACAGGAAAACCGCGAAAGCTGCCATATTGCGTTCGGCAGCCAAGTCCGACCCAAATGCTGAAGAAGGAAGGTACAGGATCCGTCTAAATAACATCGATACCGTAGCCTTGGGCGACTCCGGGGCAGACTATTTGACAATCCCTTCTGACGTTTTCGAGTCTGTTTCGTACCTCAAACTAGTGGCACTGGAACTCGAAACCCCCATGACTGTCGATACTGCGTTGAAGGCAGACGAACGAGTACCATCCACAACCGCTGCCACAGACCGGACTACCCGTACGAGTCCGTGAAGTGCAGTTCTTTATTGCGGACACAGGATTGCCTGAAGTCCTTCTAAGAAGAGCCCTCTTGAAAGCCATGTGTTTCGATTTTGACGAGCATCTCCAATGCGTAGCCACACTCATCTACAGAACGTCGGAAAAGGAACTGCTAGAACGGAACTGTAGGCTGACGTCTGCAACCTATCGAGGAGTGAGCTACACAGACGAAGAAGAGGATCGTATCGGGCTCTCGGCATGTCTCCAAGCCGGATTTGGAATCGACACCGTTGAAGAAATCAATGAAGCAATCAGGTCGGCAGCAGACAACGCCAAGGAGATCCGTATGTCTTCCGCAGGATTGGAGAAGTTGCACGCTCTTTTGGAATAGAACTGCAGCTGTTTTGGTATCAACTTGGGACCACAGCCCCCAGCCAAGGTGCGCTCCCTCTCCCTTAAGCTCGCCCCAAATGCTAAGCCGTACCGTGCGCCTCAGCGCCGGTATTCTCCCGTACAAGGTGTTTTTATCAAGCAAACCATTCAATAGATAGAGAAAATAGGCGCGGTGTGCAAGAAAGAGCAGGCAAGATAGGAATTCGCCGCACTGGCAGTTCCGAAACCCGGTATAGACAAACTTCGTTTTACTATCGACTTGCGCGGAACAAACGCATGAACTCTATCATTTCAGTCAGCAATGCCGCATCTGGAATCACTGTTGTAGGACTGCGGAGGAAGCAAGTCTTTTGCCAACATAGACTTCACGCACGGATACTGGCAAATAACATTGGACAAGATATCTCAGGAGATTATGTCAATTCAGACACCATTGGGAATCTACTCTCCGACCAGAACAGTCCAGGGAGGTACGGACTCTGGAAACCACTTTCAATCTGTGACACGGGAAAGTTCGAGGGCAGGGTACAGCGCATGCTGCAATGGTTCGACGACTTCCTTATCCACTCTGAGAACGAAGATCAGCTGCTAACGGACACTGCAGCATTTCTCAAAGTGTGCACAGAAGTGGGATTCAAAGTGAATCCAAGAAAGTCCTGGTTCTTCACAACAAAATTGAAGTTCTGTGGCAGGCTAATTTCATCCGAAGGTATTCAGGTCGACCCGAGAAACTTCGAGGTTTTATTGGCGATGAATGCGCCAAAAAGGGGAGGCGAGCTACAGCAACTGCTTTGTGCGGCAAACAGGATGAGGAAATCCATTTCGGAGTACGCGCGTCTAGTAGAACTAGTACTCCAGCTCCTTGAAGAAGCGTGTAGGAAGGCCGGGAAACGAAGCAAGAAAGCACTCAAGAAAGTGCAGCTCAACTGGAAAGGCGAGCACTTCCACGCATTTGATGTGGTTAAAAGCCAATTGGCTGTCGCAACGAAGCTGTCACTTCCCAAGAAAAAACTACAGAATCTTTCTCTTCACCGACGGTTCAGAAACACACTGGGCCGGAATATTGACCCAGTTTCCAACGAATTGGGAGAAAAAAGCACTCGAAGAACAAACACACGAACCTCTGTGTTTTTGATCTGGTGCGTTCAGTAGATCTTCAGAGAGGTGGAGTGTACCCGAGAAGGAAGGATTCAGGATCGTGAAGTCAATGTGCAGACTAGATTATCTCACCGTCGGACGAACGGTTTCCATATATACCGATCATGCGAACCTCGTGTACATCTACGAACCGTACGGCCACAACCTGGGCGTAGCTCGGCACATTACCAACAAACTCAACCGTTGGGCTCTGAAGCTGAATGCTTTTCGTTTCATAATTGAGCTCGTCTCTGGAGAACGAAACGTCTTGGCCGATATGCTTACCAGATGGGCCATCCAAACAAAAAGAACCGTAGAACCCAGAACAATTGGAAACATACGATTACTGATGTCTGCACATATCAACCCTGGAACGAATGATGACACTATTACTGGCCCTCTATGGAAGATATTATCAAGTCACAGCCTAGCAATCACACTCCCCTGCCAAAACGTTGCAGAAAGAGAGACGACGTCGTAAGAATTCCGACAGGACAGGTTTGGATAACAGAAAGCGATTTAAAGCTGCAGCTCAGAATCCTCATCGCTCATCACACCGGAAAAGGGGGACATCGGGCAACAGATCCTACCTTCGACACTGTCACTGCACATTTCTGGTGGAAAGACCTCCGAAGACACACTGTCGAGGTTACCCGCTCGTGTTTCCACTGTATCGCCACCAGTCCAGTTAAGTAGTTCCGTGGCCTCTGGGTCACACAATTCATGCGAGCAAGCCCAAAGAACTCCTGCTTTTTGACTACTGTTACATGAATAAGAGAGAGAAGGGAAAACTGTACGCGCTGATCATCACAGACGAGCCTTCAGGCTACGTTTGGCTTAAAGACGCAGAGGAAGCTCACTCAGAATCGACAGCAAAAGCCTCAGTAGACTGGTTTGCCGTATTTGGAGTCACGAAGTCATGGATATCGGACCAAAGCAGTCACTTCAAGAACCAGTTCGTGAAAACACTGCCTCAAAAGCTCAAAGCACACCACCATTTCACACTACCTTACTGTCCGTGGAGTAACTGGTCAGTCGAAGTCGTTTTCCGGGAGCTACTAAGACCATGTCGAGCACTACTGTACGAATTTCAAATACTGCATGTTCCTTGGCCTGCCGTCTTACCACTTATCCAGCCAGCCTTGAATAGCGCGTCAACAAGGAATCTCAATGGAAAATGCCCGCTCACAGGGTTTACTGGACTACCGCAAGACTCGCCACTTGCCGCCATTCATAGAATCCAGGAAACGTTTTTGCGATCAAGGACGTCGACCGCTGTCCTGCGAATGCTCTAATAAAAATTTAGAAGCTACAAAAGGTGCTGGAAGACATTCATCGTATCTTTGCGGATAAAGGAAAGAAAAAACGCCAATCTGCAGTCGATGCCCACAACAGACGCACAGGAATCAGAAGTATTGACTTTACAAAAGGCGACTACGTGCTCAAGTATATTATGCAGAAGAACATCCGCGCAAAAAACATTCTGCGCTGGCAGGGACGATTCAGCGTAAGCGAGTGCCAAGAGCACTACATTTTTGAAGTCGAAAACCTGCTGACAGAAGAGAAAGAACTTGTGCATAGAAGGAGACTTAAGCTATTTCGCCCAAAAGACTACGAGGCAACAGAAGAGCTCAAAGAGCACGTGGCCTATCAGGAGATTGGGTTACTAGTTATCAAGAATTTTGAAGACATCCGAAAAAAAAAAACAACAAGACAGAACTGCTGGTAAAGTGAACTGATTTCCGGAAGGACGAAAAAGGTTGGGTAGGTATCGCATCACTGAAGCACGGCGTGCCCGAACTTTTACAGGAGTACTTGAAAGAAACCAAGAATTCAGGCTGGCGCATACAGCGTAACACAGTTGCTGCTATTGATAGGAAATAACCAACTTCGACGATTGGCCATGAAGGATGATAATATGGCGAACTGATTATGCCATGAGACACGTTGGTCTAACGTGAACATATCACGTAAGAAATATATGTTGATGTAAGATTGACAGTGTCATTAATGTTCTCGTAAGCTTGAAGATAGTTTGATGTAATGTCGGGATTGTGTGGTTCCCTGTCTTTTAGCCACAGATCTAGTTAGTGCCTTTGATTTTACAGGGTTTTACATAGGCACAGTTGCCATATAAAGATGTGACTAGAACTCTACCTCACTGAGTGAGAGTCAGCCATCCAACAGTGGTAGCATCGCCCACTGGCAACTACAGTCAACAATCGATCCTGCCGTCCAGACGTCTCTCAATATTCCACTTCAACCATTTTTCTGTATTTTGGAAAACTTCAACATGGAAGAGGATATGGTGAAGAAGCTCCCTCGGTTTTGCGCTCGACGCCATGAAGAATTTACGCTGTGGACGATGAGAATTGAGGCATTACTGGAGTCAAAAGACTTAATGAACGTGGGTCTTGAAGATCCGTCTGTAGAAGGAAGCATGGAGCTCTTTTAGATGAGATGAAGATCAAGATTTCGAAAGCGCGCATGTACCTGGTCCAGTCATTAGTGGACAAACCACTGCGTGCCATTGCATCAGAACGGAAAACTCCATTTGTGATGTATCGAAAGCTCAAGGAACGATATGCCACAGAGAACACAGCAACCAGGGTCCAGCTACAGACCAAGCTTCATCAGTCACGCTTCGAAGAGGGTATGGTGATGTCGGACTATGTTGATGAGCTGGAATCTGTGTTCTCAAGATTGGAAGCAATGGGTAGTCCAATTGAAGAAACAATGCAGATTGCTATCTTGTTCTCGAGCTTTGGACGTACTGGAGATAGTGCCTATGGACCCGTCATTTCTGCGCTACAGACAATGGCGGATGAGGATCTCTCATGGGACAAGGTAACGGCTAGATTACTGCAGGAGTAAGAGTCAAAGACGACAGACAGTAAGGAGATTACGTCGCCAGTTACAGCCCCAGTCGACACGGAGCGTGCATTGAAAGCCAAACTGAAGGGCAAGTGCTTCAGATGCGGGATGAAGGGTCACTACAAGTGAGAGTGTCCCTTGAAAAACGAAAGAGAAGGAAGAAGTGGCAACAAGTCTGGAAGACACCAGGCCTTCGTTGCCCACCAGAAAGAACACTGCTTCATAATTGACTCCGGGGCTACCTGTCACATAATTGGCGACCGTACCTTGGCAGTGCAGTTCCCCCTAGTACCACCTAGGACCATTGCCCTTGGCGATGGAAGGCGTGTACAAGAATCTAAGGGAGGAACTCTACTGCTGAGGGTGCGTCAACGAGGCAGACCTGAGCTGCACTTGGAGCTAACAAATGTGGTCTTTGTAGAAGATATGGATTGAAACTTGATTTCATGCGCAGAACTGGCAGGTGATGGCTATCAAATCCAGTTTGACGTATCTGGTTGCTCCATTGTGCGCCGTGGGAAAGCAATCAAAGCTTTCCGTAATGATGGAGTGTATCGTTTATGGACCAAGATAGAAAAGCACCGAGCACTTGTTGTGAAAGAGCCTGCTGGGCTACGACTATGGCACGAGAGACTTGGCCATTCTGGGAAGCAAAAGATCCGCCAAATCGCTAGGAAGAAGACAGTACTTGGATTGGACTTGGATGAGAAACCAAAACCAGCCACCAATTGTTTAGCTTGTATCCAAGGGAAGATGACTCGCCGAAGTCTGTCAGAAAGAAGCCAAGACAGCGCTCGAATTGGGGATGTGATCTTCACCAATATATGTGGAACCTCCATACTGCAAATATTTCAGACAAGAAGTACTTTGTGTCATTTATTGATAAGAAATCAGGATACAAAAACGTACGTCTCCTTGCGAAAAGGAAAGACTTGACTGAACATTTTAGGTGTTTCCTATGGTGCAATTCCCCAAAGGGGAAAAACACCGAAAGAAGTTCGGGATCTTCCTCTCACGAGGTGAACCCAGTTGGGTAGAGCCCTCCCAGAGGTGTCACGGTGAAGCCGGTTTGTAAGACCAGGGACACCTGTCGCGACTTGCGCAGGGAGGTGAAGGCGAAGAATCGGTATCCGCGTGAGCAGGGTGTGATTCTCAGTAGAGGTATGTTTCCACGTAAGTGAGGGTATGTGAGCGGATGCGCACACGAGAGCCGCGGATAGCGGGAGGTGCTACCCTAAAAAAGGGAAACGGAATGGTGAAGAGGAGGAAGAGAGGACGAAGTGAGTCGCGAGAGTGACGGGGGTGAACGGCGATGCCGGTAACAATATCCCTATACAGGGCGAAACACCAATGCAATTGGAACAATTATACTCCCAGTGATGGGTCCCTTTAGATGTACAAGGGGGTTAGATGTCTCGTGGTTTACGGCGTTTCCCTCCAAGGAGGAGTAGAGTACGCGCGCAAGCGGCAACAACTAGAGCCAATTCCCCAGGTTGGGGTCCCTTTTTGGGGAAGGTTTATTGGTGCGACGGCAGTGCGCCGTCGCACTAAGTACTAGCTTCCCAGAAATGGGTGTGAAAATAATAAATAATATTAACTAAAATACTCCACATTTCGTGGCAACATCCACTACTGTGGCCAACCGCCAATTGGCCCAAAACCGTGTCCCACGTGTCCATACCCACCATTGTGGGGCGTAGTTCATACACACACTACACAACCGATAATATCGGGAAAACGATCAAGTACCCAGAATCCCTCCCTGAGGGCGTTGCACTTCATATCCCCCCCCCTAAGACGGGAAAACGACCGCGGACGCGGAGGATTCCCAGACGGAAATGGGTGATAAAAGCGCGTGCTCTGTCTCCGGTTCTCCGGTAAATCCCTCTGCACCAGAGTCACCGAGCGCACAAACGACAACAACAGCCACCATCGACAAGGGATAAATGAACGACGACAACAGCATCAACAACCACAGCCAACCTCCGAGGTCTCTCGGGCGATACACCACCGGTTCCCGGTCAGTTCCTCTGCCTCAGGGCGATCGACATCCGGTACAACTGGGGAGTATGGCTGCTGCAGCCGACCATCCCTTCGCACTACCACCTTCGGTGGGATCCTCCGGAACCGCTCTGGCATTCAACTGGCCAACCTATAACACCCTGGTGGGGCTCAACCCGATGAATCGGAATCACGCGTCGCGCCTGCGCCTTGCCCAGTGGTTCCACCCGGTCGCTGTCCTCAATGAGGCATTGGTCACCGCTTCTGCGGATGGCTCAGACACCCTTCCGGGGGATCTGCCCAGGGCAGTCACCACATCGTGGGATTGGCGTCACCGGATTGCGATTCCGCGTCACCACCTCCGAAGGAATTCGGGCGAGACCGCCGCTGCGGCGCAGAACGCGTTGACGCGCATGGCATACCAACGGCAGAGCCGGGCTCCATTCGATGTACCGGTCCCACCGGAGTTCGGCTTCCACATTAGCCACTTCCGCACTCGCGGGGAGACCAGATACGGCGACAACCTGTTCTGCCTCGAGACCCTCGCTTGGAGTAATTTCCCCGCAGCGCGGCAAGAAGCCGTTTGTTGGGAGCGACCGATTATTCGGGCGGAGTTCCGCTATCTTTCCCGACAATACCGGTCAACCTTCCTCCAAAACTTCATCCGCTACGAGCGGCGTTGGCGATCCCGATTCGGGTATTTCATCCCGTATCAGAACGTGGAGATAGAGCGGATTGCGCCGCCTCACCGACTAGGTCGGTATGTAGCACTCCCCGAGTGGTGGCGCTTCCATGAAGCCTGCCAGTGGTGCTACATAGAACTCCCGCCGGTACTTACGTACCTCGGTTCGCTGCTCATGCAGGCCGCGTGTGCGGGCAGCGATCCGAAACCTGGATCTTTTCATCCCCCTTGGGAGGCAGGCCAACAATGAAGAGGTCCTCCAATTACTTGGGTACATCGACAGCGTTAGCTGGAGCGAGGTCCCGCTGGAGCAAAGCGGTCGTCTGGATGGCGGCAGCGGTAACACCGGTGGTCCGGGACTCGGTAGAAACACCGCCCTTGCGGGGGATTTTATCTACTTCGACCCCTGGGAGTTCCGGGAAATTTCCTCCGAGGAGGCGCGCGAGCTTCGCGATACGCCCCGGCATGTGCCGGAACACCACGCGGTGGGGTACGTCGATTCTGACGACTACTACCGCGCATACGGCGGGGATGACCCAATGGTCGATAACGAACCGGAAGAACCCGGGGAGATGGACGTAGAGGAAACCGGCGCTAGCGCGGAAGCTTTCCCAGAGGAGGTATCTCCGGCCGAGCCAGCTGCTGACCGTTCGGCGGCAAGTGCCAGACCTTCTGTCCCCAGCGGGGTGACGGCGAATGAAAACGAAATCATCGCACGTTTCCTCCGGGGTGCCAGTCTTAGCGCTGCCGAGGTATCGGGGGATGTCACCACCATGGCGGACGCGTTGGTCTACCGCCTTGCTGGGGGTTATGCCCCGGACGATGGGGGTGAGTGAAACCTCTAGTCCAGTTTCCTGGTTCTTCTTTCCCTGGCTATGCCAGTTAGTGTAGTGTAGTATTGTGGGGAGCTAGCTGCTCCCTTGAATAAACTTTCCCGTTTAGAACGGTGCTTCTCGGTTGAGTTCCCCGTCTTCGACGGACCTTGCCTTGTTATCCTTTCCTTTCGCTCTCCGCTCGCGCGGCAACGTTACCCAACTTGGGCATTAACCAGCGTGGCTGGGGCTGCAGTTCCCGTTTGACGGTGGTATCGCAGGACCTGCAACCGTGGGAGGTGTTCAATTGGCTTCTACGTATCCCCATTGGGGTCATACCCGTACCAGTGGACGCGGTATTGTAGAATACCATCCTGGTCCCAGGTGTGTCCGACAAGTCGGTCTACTACGAACTCTCGTTCGTAGACCTGCCGGCCGTGCCGGGTGGTGGTTGTACTTCCTTGCGGGGGCTGCCCGCTGTGCGGTATAATGTCCCTTAGCAGGGTGTTCGGCGATAACTCCGGCGTTGCCGTGCGATGTGATAGCGGACGCTGCTCATGCGGGAAAATATCCCTCAAGAGGGTGTGTGGTGCCACGGTTTTCACCGGCAAGTCATTCCCCATTGGGGCAGGTTCATTTCCGCTTTCGCGGTATTGCGGGCGAACCGCCAGTCGGCGGGGGACTTGGGCTCCGCCTTCACGGTTGAGCTCACGAACCGCGAGTTTGCGGGAAGATGACCGCTCCTGCGTGGTCGGCATTTCCACAATCCCCTGGGGGGTCCCGTGCGACACGGTGATTGGGTGGCAAACCGCCTCCCTGCCAGGCGCACGAGCGCTCTGCACCATACGTTCCGGCGATGCCGTGGTGTCCCCGGCTACTGACGGGTTGCCTGGGGCTAACTCCGGTACACCGGTATTTTGGTCAAAATTCCCCTTTGGGAGGTGCCGGGCAGGTGCCGATGACACCCTTTTCAGGGGAATTGCCGCTAAGCGCGGTGCACCATCTCCATGAGGAGGAGCAGCGTCCGGTACGACCAGTTTCGAGCGTGTGATGGCGCGCGTTTTTTCCGATTTCCTCGGTTCTTCGCCGCAACGTTGCGATGGTTGGCGCAAATTATTCCCCGCAGCGAAGGCTTCGATTCCGTCAATGACGGGAGGCGTTTCCGGTGCTTGCGAGCCAGGGCCTGAAGCTTCGACTGCGGCTTGGCTGCCTTTTTCCCCAGGTTGGGTGTGGGGATTTCCCAGCGGCGCTGGTGTATCTGGGCGCCTCTTCTCCGCAGGGCGCGGGTCTGATTGACCTGATTGAACCGCTTCCGCGGGGACTTCCGCCAACGGCGGCTTCGAGGCATCGCCCTGCTCAGGGGATTGGGGGCAATCGTCACCATACTTCCTTATCGGGGATCCTTCCCTGACGGGGGTGTGCGGTAGTTGCGCTTCAACTTCCCGTGTAGCACGGTATATTTTCCGCGTTTGTGGCGATGCCTCCGGGGATGGATCGGGCGATTGCCTTTCCGCTGCTGCGGTAATGGAGGGGGGCTTCTCGTTTTCCCGTGACAAACGGTGTACTCGCCGCTTTTGCGGGGCCTGCGCGTCTGGTTCCTGTTGCACAGCACTGCCCGGGAACGAAGGATTAGTGTCGCGTGACATACTCCGTGCTCCACGTTCAGTGTTCCGTATGTTACGGTGTGTTTCCCGTTGCGACGGCGATATCGTTTCTCGAAAACGAGTGTTCTCCTCCCCCTCCTTAGACGGAGCGGCGGGATAAGGGATAACATTCCCCGCCTGGCGGGTATAGATGCGCGCCAGTGGGGCAGACGTGGTAGGGGCGGGCGCTGAGAGGCCCGAATTACCCGGCTGAGCCGGTGAGTCCGACAGAGTCGGTAGGTCTGAGAGTCCCCGGATGGGGTGTGGTAGTACCGTAGGCCTAGTACTCCCGGATGGTTCCGGTGTTGCAGAGTCCGTAGAAACGGGGTTGCCTGGATCCAGGACTACCTCTGACGAGGGAGGAGGGGCAAGGAAAACACGATCACGGGAAATCCGTTCGTGCGTGTCGCCCATCTCTACCACGACAGTGTCGGTGTTAACAGAGATGACCTTGAAGGGTCCATCCGCCACAAGCGAGAGTTTGTGACGCTTCTCCCGTTCCGGGTTGTAGTACTCCTTCCTTATGAAGACGTAGTTATTTGCCCGAATCGGGGGGGTTTTTTCTCGCAAGCGAGCGTCAAAATCCCGCTTGTAAGCGGCTTGGGCCCGTGTCATAGACTTCCGCGCAGCGGGGACCAGCTTGGAAAGCCATTGCTTCCATTGCTGCCGGTAGATACCCACAGGTGGGAAATTGTCCAAGGTAGCTTGGGGTTCCAGTGCCACAGGCGGGGGTGTTCTAGATAGAACCAACTCGAATGGCGAAACTCCGGTAGTCCGGTGTACCTGCGTATTGTACGCGTAGGTTACCGCATCAGCGTAGAGATCCCAATTCGTTGGGTGGTCAGCGACGTAGGAACGTAACGCCGCGAGTAACGTCCGGTTAAACCGTTCAACTTTCCCATTACACTGGGGGTGGTAGGTAGTCGTGAACAAGTTCTTGACATCCAGGATGCGACAAACATCCTGGAAGAACTTGCTCACGAACTGTTTCCTGTTATCGGAGAGCACCTCCACAGGGGGACCGTAGACAAAAATCCAGTGCGTCACCAGAGCCTGGGCCACCGTGAGAGCGGTTATCCTCCGAAGAGGGACAGTCCGTATCAGCTTAGAAAAGCGGTCGGTAATGACAAGTAGAAACTTGTTTCCAAGTTTCGTGGTGAGTAGTGGTCCGAGAATATCGATCGCGATAAACTCGAGCGGCGCCCTTGCGGGGAATAGTTTCATCTTCTTCGCATTTTTGCGGAGTTTCACGCGATTCTTCGCGCATTCGCTACAAAACCGCACGGTTGCGTAGCAATCCACTGCCATGGCGGGCCAATAGAAATCCCTTCACAGGGTTAGGTAGAGTTTCCTCACACCTGGGTGACCTCCAATGGGGGCGTAGTGTGATAGATTTAACACCCGCGATTGCAGGGAATGTGGTACCACAATCTGTGGGCGGGCTTCGACCTTCCTTACGAGGTAGCCTTTGTCGTTTAACCCGAAAGGGAGATCTTCACCACCGTTGATACGGGCACGAATTCTCGTACAGAATGGGTCGCCGAATTGTTCTCGGATCATTTCTTCCGGTGATACCGGTACAAAGTTTCCCGGTAACGGGTTCTCAGATTTATCTCGCGATGCCAGTAGTTCGTCAAAATCAGCATCCTCGTCCCAGGTTTCTGGCCTAGCCTCATGGGCATATTCCGGATCGTCCGGGTCTATAGCCATGAAACATGGGACTTCATCATCCTCCGTTGGGAGTGCTTCCCCACTTGTGGGTAACCGCGACAAAGCGTTGGCCTGGGTGTTCTGCGCACCCTTTTTATAAATGACTTGAAAGTCATATTCCGCGAGGCGGAGTCTCCAGCGCATGAGGCGTCCCGACGGGTCGGAGATATTCATTAACCACCTCAATGGGGAATGATCCGTGTACACGGTGAAGTGAATTCCCATAAGGTAGGGGCGCAGAGTGGTCATCGCCCATACGACGGCGAGGCACTCTTTCTCCGATACGGAGTAGTTCCGCTCATGAACATTGAGCGAGCGCGACCAATAACCAATTGGATGTCGTTCCCCCTCGGGGGTGGTTTGAAAAAGAGCACACCCGACTTGGTAGTCGCTCGAGTTCGTATCTACGGAGTATGGCAACCCAAGTTTTGGGAGATGTAGGATTGGTGCTGATGTGACAGCCTCCTTCAAGGAGTTAAAAGCTTCCGATTGCTCGGGCGTAAATGTTCCCAGTTTTGGGGGCTCCCCTTTCGCAACAACGCGTTTAGGGTCGCCGCAGTATCCGAAAAGTTCGGGATAAACCGTCAATAGACGTTGACCAGCCCCAAAAAGGAGCGCAGTTCCGTTTGAGTACGGGGTTCTTTCGCCTCAACGAGGGATTTGACTCGAGCTTTCTCGATCGCTAACCGTCCAGGACGGATAATGTGACCCAGATACTTCACAGTATCTGTGAAAAACTCGCATTTCCTCAACTTGAGGGTAATTCCCGCATCGCGGAGTACGGTCAGCACGTCTCGGACGTGAGTGAGATGGTCGTCCAACGAGTTGGAGAAGATGATAATATCATCAAGGTAGACCAGACAGCTCCGCCACTTAAAGCGGTTGAGTAGAATATCTACTGCACGCTGAAAGGTGGCGGGGGCGTTGGTTAACCCAAACGGCATCCGCTTGAATCGGTACGTTCCTGCATGGCAGGTGAATGCCGTTTTATCGCGATCCTCCTGTCTGACAGGTACTTGCCAATATCCCCAATTGGCATCAAGGGCCGTGAACACGGTGGCGTCTCCAAGGGAGTCAATGCACTCGTCCATACGAGGGATGGGGTACGTGTCCCTGACAGTCACGGCATTGAGCCGGCGGTAGTCGACACAGAACCTCCAGGTTCCATCGGCCTTTAATGCCAGTACAACTGGGGATGCCCAGGGTGATTGAGCGGGCTCAATTACACCTGCGCGGAGCATTTCGTCCACTTGGGACTGCTCCTCTTCCCGAGCTTTCGGACCTGCCCTGTAAGGGGGTTTTGCAACCGGTCGCGCACCGGGGATTAAATCGATCCGGTGTTCCGTTGCATTAATCTCGCCAAGCGAGCCATCCCACATTGTGGTGAATTCCCGTAACATAGTACGGAGTTTGTCGCGGTGCGACTCTGGCACGTGGCTGAAGTCCAGCGCTTCAAGTGCTTTTTCCGGATCAATCCGGTCGTTGCTCGATGGAGCATTGTCCTGTGGAACAGGTGTGGTTCGCAATTCCGAGTTACTCGGTATGTTCAACGCTGAAGTAGCTGTTTCGTCCCCCTCCTTAGACTTGACGTCTTCGGACGGCGGGGCGAACTCTTCAGAAGAGGTGGTAACTCCGAGTACATCGGCGGCTGTCATCTTTGTTGGCAGCATTCCCATAGGATGGGGGTTTACACTCCCAATTACTTGGTGTTTGACCAGATACTGGGGGTGTTTGCCAAGGTTGGTGGCAACCAATATCCGGAAAGGAACATCCGAGGACATGGAGACAATTCCATTAGCCAGCGCCAGCTGGGATTTCTCGTACAACGAGGCGAGGGGTTGTATAACCCGAAGACCGTGTTGACGGGAATTTACCTGCACCCAGACTTTGGACTCAGCCGGTATAGAAACCGAGGCAGCGACGCGGAGCTTGGTGGACTCGCGGGACGCGGGCGGTGGTTCCTGCGCAGCAGGGAGCGGAACTTGTTCCCGAGAGGACCACTTTAGCGGGCGGCGAACAATCGGAACCGACGATCCGTCGTCAAGTTCTACACGCTTGAGGCGGGGCCTGATTGCGTCGACAAATTTGTCGCAGTAATCACATCCCAGTATCACTGGTGCTGCCAATGAACGGCAAACGATGAAGTCCAACTTCACCACAGAGGTACCAAGTCTCACGATGAGGTCCACTGTGCCCACCGTTTGTAACAGATTGTTGTTCGCATCCGAAATGTCGGGGACCGCGTCAGAGCGGATACGAGACCGCACAAGCGGGGGTAACAATGATTCCACAACAAAGTTGGGGCCTGCACCTGTATCCAGGACGGTGAGAAACCTCACCATAAACTGGGGGTCAAGGCCAAGGTCGGCATAGACCTTATAATTGCGTTTGGCCAAGACCAAGACTCTACCGGGAATCCGGGGATTTTTACTCCGTATCCACGGGCGACGCAACACACCGAGGTGCGCAGAGTCCGCGTCAGTGGTGTCTTTCCTCGAGAGGACTTTCACCGGGGAGCGAGACCAGGACGCCTCGGGCGCCAACAGCCTCGTTCTTGAGGACGCCTCTCCCAAAGGGGAGACTCCCTCAGTTAGTTTTAACGGATGGTTGCGTGATCTCCCGAATCGGGGTGTATGAAGCTTGCCGCGCACGCGGGGTCTGTGGTAGGGCATGGGAAAAGTCCGTTTTAGCACGGAGGTAGGAAGCCGTCGGGACGGAACGTTTCTCCTCTGGAGTGAGGGCCTCATAATTTGCCACCACCTTGGCCATATCCTTCAGTGAACAAATACACTGAGGGGAGGTATGGCCATGGGCATAGCACAGGTGGCAAATGAGAGCCAATACCGCGACACGCGGATTATTATTCCGAGTATCGGAGAAGCGAACCGCAGGGCGGGTGTCAGTCCATCCAGGCCGTTGATAACGGGATTGACCGTTTGAAAACGGGAGTCGTTGGGGTTGAACCCGACTGTTACCACCGTACAAAACGGGTCTTCCGTTCCCGTATCACGGGTCATCTTCGTCGTTGACGGTAAATCACTTGTGGGTATCGACACACCATCCTCCTGCACCAAATGCACGGTATCAAATCCCTGTCCAGGGTTCCCATCCGCGGTGAGCGGGAGAGAGGAAGCTTCGCTTTCCAGCAACAACGCCTTGGCGGATTTAGACCGATTGTTCGGAGTTCTTGCACGAAGTTCATCCCCTTCCGCTCGAGCGTGTTGGACCAGCTCGAGGTAGGTGATCCTCCGCTTGTCCTCCCGATAACGGGTAACTAAACTCCGGATTGCCGGGTCAAGACCATCAATGAACATGGTACTGCGCTCCCCAGCGGGGTATACGTTACCACATCTGTGGAAAGCCTTGTTAAGGCGCACCGAGTAATCGGTCTTGGTCTCTCCAGCACGCTGGCGTGTATCTCGCAAAGCGAGGATAGCCTGCTGAATAGCGGTGTTGGTGGCGTAGGAGCGCAGAAGATACTGCACAGCCTCCGGCCAGCAAGTAATTCCTCCCTCGGAGGCGCGAGAAGATCCTCTGACAGAGGTGTATTGGTCCTCCGCCACTCCCCGTAAGAAATACGGTAAAGCCAAATAGGCTTGTCCCTCATTCATACCGAGGATATCGGCCTCCGCTACAAAGCGGGATAGGAAATCCAGTACTAGGACTGGTCCTCTCCAGTAAAATACTGGTTGCGGAGCGATAGCTGCATTCGCTTAATGCATTCTCGCACCTTTCCCGTACCACGGGGCGTGCGTCCAAGTGACGAGGCTTCGAGCCGGTAGTACCGGTATGATAAAAGCTTCCGGTAATCCGGGTTTGTCGGTTTCAATTCCCGGAGACCAGGGTGTCTTCTCCCCTTCTGGCGGGTTCGGACCACACCTTCAGTGGCCGATGACCGCTTCGAGCGGGAGGAGTAGCTCGCTTCTCGTCCTCCGAGTCGGAGTCCGGGGAGCTCGAGCTAACCGAATGGTTTCGGGATGAGTCCGACGATGTCGAAGAACCGGAGTCCGAATATTTTCGGTGGTGTTTCCGTCGATGACGGCGTTTCTTCTTCCCAGCAAGCTGGTCGTTGTGCGATGCCTCGTTTACCGGATCACCCGGGATGGTTTGTCCATGAGGACGAACTGCTCCAGCGTCTCCAGGCGGGCACCAATCCGATCAAATCGGGCTTCAACTCCTTCGATGAAGACGGCGGGTTGTCCCAAACTCTCCAACACGGAGTTGACGTCAGACCGTAAAATACGGAGTTCCTCGGCGACCTCCTTTACAGGGGTTGCGGAGACCACCTCTTGGAGGGATTTTAGTTTACCCTAACAAGGGTGTCATGGCGCGGTCCACAGAGCGCGGACCTGGGATTCCAGGGGAGTCCCCTGGGGGTTTTTATCGCCCGTTCCACGGGTGCTTGAAGCCGCGAAAGCGGGAGCAGGCCGGCGGTGCCTGGGGCACTGCCGGCAACAGCCGGAGTCGATGCTGCATTCCCCTGCGGGGTGATAACGAGGGCAAAAAGGAGGTTCCGGGGTTCCCGGTCGGGGGGGGGTATCATTTCCGCGATGAAGCGGGGCCAGTACGGCTGGAACTTGTTCCGTATAGGGATACGGGGTACGAACCGAACTTCGGAAGTGTTTGCGTTTGTCGCAGGAGCGACTACGCGTAACCACTGGCTCCGCATCGGAGGGATTTCTCGACATGAGAAAATACCGTTACGACGAGAAACGATCACGGAACTTCCGGTGAATAAAAACAAACCTCGTAAGAGGGAAAAACCAAAAAACCGATTCTAGGTCGGAGACCACTTTGTGGTGCAATGCCCCAAAGGGAAAAACACCGAAGACGTTCGGTCTTCCTCTCACGAGGTGAACCCAGTTGGGTAGAGCCCTCCCAGAGGTTTCACGGCGAAGCCGGTTTGTAAGACCAGGGACACCTGTCGCGACTCGCGCAGGAGCGTGAAGGCGAAGAATCGGTATCCGCGTGAGCGGGGTGTGATCCTCAGTAGAGGTATGTTTCCACGTAAGTGGGGAAGTGTGAGCGAATGCGCACACGAGGGCCCGCGGATAGCGGGAGGTGCTACCCTAAAAAGCGGAAGAAGGAAGGACGAAGTGGGGGTCGCGAGAGCGACGAGCAGATACGGCACATGCCGGTGGACAGGACTCCGTATACAGGGCGAACCACCAA
>NBIV01000416.1:0-35027 GCA_003194525.1 Gracilariopsis chorda
CACCAAGTAGAAAGACAGAAATGCGGGATCACCCTCTTTCCCTTTACGAATCGTGAAAGAGACAGCTACCGCTCTCAGTAAAATGCAGCGTGGCATGGAGCTGCAATGAGGATATCGGATTTGCAACTTCTGCCCTCTGTGCGTAAATTTGTTCACAAACCCCAAATCATAACATTAGTAGTAAGAGTGATGATCGAGTGGAAAGAACAAACTGTTATTAAACCAGGCTTATAATACAACAAAGTGCTCAAAAGCTTCAAAACCTTCAAAGCTATGAGAAGAACCCACCCTTATGTCGTTGATTTAGCGCGTCAGCAGCGGCTAACATATCATATGCATCGTCGGCCATTTGTTCTGCTCGTCCGGTAGTTCTTTCCATGTTTTTACCTTGTTCATGAATACGGACATGAGTTTCTGAGAACAGATCCTACGTACTCTGTACAGTTCTTGCCTTTTACTTAACGTGAGAAGACTCCGAATCATTCTTAGAGTTCGCCGCGCTGAAACTGAAAGCAGCGGCTGCGACATAAAAAACGATGTATCGAAAAGCCTTGAAGGAGGAAGCGACACCAGCCTCAAAGACAACCTAATCCTTCTTTCTCTTCGCATGAGTGGGTTTGATATATCGCAGATGCGCTAACATTTCTTCCAAGTTACCGGTTGGACCAGTACTGTCATATTCCGTGACGGGAGAACAAACCAATAGAGCACCAGGCTCTGGGACCTTTCCCTTCGGTGTTGGGCGGGACTCTACACTTCATGCCCCTTATCAAAAGAGTTTCGATGCGGATCTTCCTTCGTACGAGTACGTGGTGGGGCATGTTCGGAGTATCTGCCAGAATGGGTGAAAGTAATGAAAGATTGGAGGCGATCTCAAGCTGTTCATCGGCGGAAGCGCGGTCTGGCTTTCGATTCAAACGTTGATATTCGTGTTTCAGGCCCATTTGCTGTTGCACGAGGCGGTAACGTTATTCCTTTGTGATCCGCAAAAAAGGCTGCCAAAGACGCTCGCATGGCTTCACTGGCCACCTTTTGATGTTCGGGAGAGCAACAAAGCTCAATATTTGTCATGGGGGACGTGGGCGGGATTAAGTCCGAAGCGGGGGTGCAACCGGTCTTGGAGGCGGTTGTGGCGAGTGTGGTTTTGGCGGGTCGGTATCAACATAATCAGAGTGAGAATCATCTGAACCTTCAGAAGAATCGTATGTAAGATGAATGATGTGTTTGTGATGAGCAGAATACTGAACCGGACGCGCTTCAACAATGGGCTCGTCGTGTGGGCTCAGCGTGGTTTGGAGGAACGAGTCGTTTTGTTTCATTGAGAACTGAAGTCATTTGATTCATGATTTGATCCATTTGGCTGCGAAGGCGGTCCCTCTTTGCGCGGCGTTGGGATTTGAAGGGTCTATAGCAAGCATGTCACATTTGAGATTTTCCCATTATTGACGAAGATGTTCGCAACGCTCGAAAGCGACATTGACGGCGTCGGACATGGCGACGACGGTAAGTTGCGTTTAGTGTGAGAGAGGGGGGCAGGAGGGAGAAAAAAGGAAAGGGAGTGCGCTTGTAGAGTGACGAGAACAGAAGTGAAGGTCAGTTCCAGAAAGCGGTTTGCGGGTCGCGCGGACGAGGTTGCTGTGCTAGCGCGCTCGTCAGCTGTGTATCTTCTTCCATACAACGCGCGTGTGACGTGGCCTGAGGTGCGGTGCAGGCTACCCTTGCGATGGCACCACGTTTCCCGCCACGTGGACAGGTGGGGCGCGGTTGCACAACAAAATCTCAGCACGTCACGCTCAACAAAAGAATCCTCTTGGAAGATGCATCGGACGCGCAGCGCACCAGCAGCACGCGTCCACTGCGCCAGCATCACCATCGCCGTCTTCAACTTTGCCTACCAGAGCTTCATAGGCAAATCTGAATTCCATGACCCTCCGTGTCTCTATTCCTCGCCACACCCTCAGCCTGATGAGGCACAGACGGATCCTACTCCCGCTCGCCGCCTTCCTTACCGCCGTCTTCACAACCGCCTGTGCACCGCCCTCTCCCTTGCAATGCGCTGTAGCCACCCTGGCACAGAGCGACCCTAGTCCCTCCCGCAATATGCGCACTGGGCCGCGACCGAATCGCCATGGATCCGGATCGACAACACGTCAACAAGTGAACTAAATGCTCTCCACTGCCTATGCTCCCCCGCGAGCCATCCGTCTGCCTGTCGCCCTCGACCAAACCCACCGTCTTCGATTCGGTACAGAGGGCTTACACGCAGCCGTCGGGCCAGGATATGACCGTCTCAATTGTCTAGTCCTTTCTGCGGCGCAGGCGCTGGCAAGGATCTCCAATCCTATTTCGCGCGTCTTTGTCGTCAGTCATAACACCAAAACGGATTCCACAAAGTTTGCGGTGCTCATTGCAGACGTTTTTAGGATCCATGGAGCGCAAGACCAGCTTTTCTCCAGACCGTTTCCCACGCCATCTATCGCCTTGGCAGTACGAAGCCTTCAAGCTGCGCTGAGTTTTGTGCGTTACAGCCAGTCATAACCCGTCACAGGACAACTGGCTCAAAGTTTTCTGGAGCGACGGCATTCAAATTCGACCTGATGTGTAGAGCAACCTGTCAAACACTGCTCACGCCTTGTAAAACAAGTACGCCATATCTGACCATGATCTACCACCACTACCAGATCCCATAACCAAATTACTGAACAGTACTTTTTCGGCGATTACCGCTGCTTTATATAAGCTTCTGCTTGATGTCAGTCCTCCACGCATGGTATAAACCGCTTGACACGGCGTCGGCACCCCGTTAATCGCCGAAATCTTTCGACGCTTTCAACTTCCACGTTCGTGCCGGTTGAGGAACAATATACACCAGACCCAGCCTTTCCAACGCTACCGTTTCCCAATCCAGAGGAAAACGGTGCTCTGGACCTTGACGTTGAAACTTCAAAACGATGCAATGCTCCAATTGTGGTTGCGAATGATCCTGATGCCGGTCTCTAGGGGCTGCCGAAATTTCAGCCATAGGTCGCTGTGTATATTCACTGGTTATGAAATCGCACTGTTGCTGGCTGATTACTTGACAACCACATACACGATGATCTTACGCAATGTGCTGTCGTCGCCAGAACAGCTTCTTTCAATGTTCTCGCCTGTATGGGCAAAAAGAAAGGTTTCGTCTTCAGGGAAGCATTCACGGGATTCAATGTAGATCAACAAGGTAACCTTGGACCTTGAAGAAGAGAGAAAGACGCCCAATTTGGCCAATGAAGAAGCATTCGGCTATAATATCACAGGAAACATCGTTTGTGATAAAGACTGTTTTGCTGCGGCCATGATGGCCCAGCTGATAGTCATTATATACGAAGAGAAGAATGCGATAGGCGAGCGCATACAAGAGTTGCTTATGGAGTACGGTATTAATTTTTCCAGCAACGGTTATTACCGCTTGACTGACTCTTGAACTAAGGCATTAGAAATATTCGACTCGGCCAGGGAAAAAGGACTACCCAATAAACTCGGCAGTGCTGTAGTGAAGTCTGTCTGGGATCTGACGTATGGCAGGGAGACAGCTGAGCCAAGTAGCAAAGCTCTCCTACCAGCAGATACCTCTTCAAAATTCTTGACTTTTAGGTGCGCGAAGACAAACAGCGATGACGAAGATTGTACTCTCATTATTCATTCGCGCGGAAGCGGTACTGGTAAGTTCACTTAGATCTTCACGGGTTTGATTTCAGTGCACCTGGCATTGATCTGGCCAGGACCCCTGCAACGTACCGTTGTTGAGAAAGGAATGGGAATTTTCTCCCCAGCATAGCGGAAGATGCTGTCAGTAGCTTTTCCTCAAGCGGAAACTGACGAGACATCACGTGTTTTGTTGTTTGTCCATCGCACAGAGCCGAAAATCAATACTACACAGAGCTCCGGACTACGACCGAAGAGCACAAGAGTGGATCAGCTGAGCGATTCTTGAATCATGCCGTACGAGAGGCGGTAGGTACGTCAGGTACTGCGCCCATTAGCAAACCATGTTGTACAAAGATGACCCGTGTTGGTCAAAATGGATCCGTCAACGAGACGGAGAGAGGGGCACAACAGATGAGTGTAAGTAGTTCGCAAGTACTGGAATCAACAGTTCACTGTATCAGGGCGTCGTCGTAGCCAAGTTGAGAAAGGAAGAATCTTTACTCAGTGGTTGTCAACTCCCCTATTTCTGCCAGTCTCTTTATCAGGCTTGTGAGCTGTGAATTCAACTCATCAGCAGATGTCCTAATCTTTGCAAAAACCGTGGGAGGTGTATTGTCTGCAAACCCAGTGGCACTCATCCTCTTTCCTAGGCAGTTGGAGTTTTTACATTGACAGACTGCTTTTCAATCCTCTTCAATTCCTTTTCAAAATCGATCAAATCAGGCATGGGTATGACGCCCCCGAGATTGTTCCAATGTAAAAATGAAGGGCATTGCCGCCGAAATCTGTTTCAGTAGTGGATCCTCCCACGCCGTCAATGAGTTTAATCGTCAGTTTCTCAGAATTAACTTTGGTCAGAGAAGTAGCATCCCCTTCTTGGCATCTACATCCGACGCTGGAACGGCGTCAGTTCGAATTGAGAGATAAAATTGTCGACCATGGTCCACTTGATACTCTGCTCTAGCATTTCGTATGTAGCGAAACAGAAATTGCATTCTTTCAAAGCGCTCTGTAGCCTCTTGCTCAATGCTTCCGCCAGATGGACATTACGCAATAATTAGTGCCTGCTGTGCACTGCCTTCTCGCGTGAAGCGATGCCAGATTTCGTTTGTGACATGTAGCATCAACGGATGTACAAAACTAAGACATGTATCCATTACGTAGTGTTGTTCAGTTCTGGGGTACAGCCCAACAGCGGAAGAGGGGAGAAAAGAAACGGTAGATGGAGGAATGCACTCGAACTGGGATTTAGTGGACAAGAAGGATATATTAGATTACAAAAAGGGTTAAACGGCGTTATATGGTGAGTTAGTGCATGGAAATCGAAGCTTTGAACAGTTTGGAGAACTTGCAATCATCTTTCTTAAGCTCTGGCTGGAACTCATCCTCACAAAGGGAGGAAGTCAACCATCCACTGAAGGCAGACAATTGCTTGCAAAGGAACTTTGAGCAAAACATGTCAGTTAAATCTCTTCGTTGACGTTGTGGATACCGTATTAAGAGTGAACCTTTAACTTTTTGGATTAGTGAGTAGTGCTGCACGTGGTGCGTGAGGGTAATGGAATTAGATTTTAGAATAGGCAACGAGTACATCGGAAGACAAACTTGTGACATGGACGTAAACTTTGGGTAAACATGCGCAGCACATGGTGTGATGTGGGCGGTTAGTTTGGTAGCGCAAACTACACGGAAGAGCCTTACAAGGGTGAAGCGCGAGAGACGTTCGAGCGCGGACTAACAGCGTCGAATTGTGCTTGAGAGCTAGACAGCTGCAACATGAAGCGATATCGGAAACGGTCGGCGTTCGTCTTTTGCAGAGATACGTTTGGCAGCGTTGGAGCTGGTACCGTCCCACTTGGCACGACAGCAGGCTGAAATTCTGCCTACAAAAGCGGGCTGGGGAGGCAAAAGCGGTTGGAAGCAAATTCACAACTCGCGGCGCGGTCTCTTGGAGGGACGGAAATGAGACTGTATGTGCAAGCAGTGCGCGGTACGCTGCTGCGTACAAGGGTAGCGCTTATTTATTTGATAATTTGTATGGCACACAAGCTGTGATGCAATGGCTAAAGGGTTAGACGTCTACCTTTCGTCGCCGGAGAGGGCGACTGCGGACAAGCGCTGTAATCCGCCGTGGTGGCCTGTGGCCGCCGCGACGCTGAAGCGCCAATGAGAGGCGCGCATGGCGGCCGCATCGCACCCGCGTCACGACGCGCCGCGCACATGCGCACATGCGCAGCTGCGCAGCCGCCGAAGCGACCGCAGCAACAGAACAGCCCTTCACACGTGCTCACCATCGCGGAAATCCAAAGCTTCATTCTTAGCCCCAAAAACCAACACCCAAAAATGAAAATACCCAAACAACCTCCCGCCCTTTGAGCGCAGCTGTTATCTACCACTCCATGGCACGGAGTCCGTGCGTCTCACGAGAGCTACCGATCGCTCGCCTTGACGCGCAGTTCTGGGCATCACAGTAATGCGCGTAGATCCGTCGGGCATGGAGCCCTGACACCTCGGCTCCGCGGTGCGTTTCGCCTCGCGTTCCTCCTTGGCGCGTTCCTTGTCGCGAATGCGCGTGTCAATCATCTCCGCCAGCGTCGCAAAGTCATCCGGTACGGGCTCACCCGCCTTCCTCATGGCGTTCACAACGCGACAACGATTGATCACAATGTACAATTTCTGCTTTCGGCGCAAGTTGCCGTCCCAACGGTAGCCGATCGCCGCCTTGAACCTCGGCGCCCCTAAAAACTCAAACGTCTTTCCGACTGTGCGGCGCTTCTCCAGCAGTCTGTAGTCATTCACACGACGACCGTCTCCTTTGCAATGATCGCGCAGCGGCACACCGTCCGGAGCACCGGTTCCATGCAAATACATGTCTACCACAGCCTCCCAGTCATTCAGATTGGCTTCGTCCACATGGGCGGACGTGGAGCCGTGGCTGCGGGTACGCACGTTATGCAATCCATCTTCGCCACCCTCACACTCGCTGGAGTTGGATGTGGGCATTGTGCGTGCGGACGGACGGCTGCGTTTGCAGGGTTGTTCCGTCAGTGGCGAAGACCGAGGTAGAGAGGGCACGGACGCCAATGTACCGAGGGCCTGTGGAGGCCGCTGTTCAGGGGCGTATTGGAGGGTTGGAGCACGGTGAGACGTGCGGCCAGCCGGATGCACAGGCGCCACGGGCGGTATCGGGTTAACTGGCGCGGGGGCAGGGGCTCTATTGCCCGACTGTGGGCAGGACGTGACTCGAGTTAAGCCCTCTCCGTCAGCAAAGGTTAGATTGACGGTGCAGCTGGAGTGAAAGTTGAAGGTGTCTGTGTGTAAGGAAACGAAGAAAGAAGAACTTGTTTGTCAGCAGCTGGCAAAAAGGAGGTAGAAAGGGGGTGGGGCGGAGGGATTGGTGAGCCATTGAACATACAATAGTTTTGAACATAAGTCTGCACGCCCGTTACTTGAAGTTGAGCAGGCTCACCATTGGGGTGGTCATTATGAGAGACCACTGGCGGCAGATTGCTTGGGCCTGGCGCCGTTTTGTTCGTCAGGTTCTGCGGAGGGTGCTGCGGAGGGTGCTGCGGAGGGTGCTGCAGCGGGAGCGGGAGCCGCGGCGGGAGCTGCGGGGGGTGCTTTGGAGAAGGCTGATTATTACGTGAACCGTGGGGGCCGGGGGGAGTCACGTTCATTTGTGGGTGCCAAAGGTTGAGCCGTTATTTCTGTTTTTGGGACGATGGAGGTGCAAGCGGAGTTGGTAATGGGAAGGGTCACAGGTTCTGCCTTTCTTCGTTTTCGAAGAGAGGTAGGGCGGCGAAACAGAGCGGTGCCGGCGCGCGCTTCCTTAAGTACGGAAGCTGGTGGTGCGAAGGTAGGTGGGCGCCACGTGCGGATGCTGTTTTTCGCGTTAGTTTGGGTGCGGTACCGGAGCACGTGGCGGGGGGTGCGCTGTGCGCGGCGCGTTTGTGCCGCCTCCAGGGAGCGTGCGTACAACGCGTGCGAACGGCTCGCTGGAGGGGGGGAGGGGGGGGAGAGAGTGTCGGTGACGGGGTGTAACTTTTTGAATGGACGGGCGGGCTTTTCCCTCCTCCAACACTTATTTCTGCTGCGTATGTGACAGCGTCGGTTTCCTACCGGCACTGTCCTTGGCGCGGCTGCCCTCAAGGCGGCGTTTTGACCGCTTTTCGAGCCGGCTGAAAAAGAAAAATGTGATCGCTGCCAGCTGGCGGGAGAAAGTGACGGCGATTGAAATGCCAAACGGCTCTGTGTTCGATTTCACCTGTGTGTCAGCGCTTTTGGTCGGGTATTGCTGATTATCGACAACGAAGGTAGCCGCATCGATCGCGCCTGTTCGGTGCATTCTCCCGGAAACATGTAGATACCACGGATTTTGCGCTTTCGGCAATCTCCCTCCGGCAGCCTTGCTTCGGCCGTACCGCGCTTGTGATGCACCTACGTAGAGATTACAAGACGCGCTGTCTCAAGATTCACGTGACACCCCGCGATCGATCTCTCAACGCGCAACGTGCCAGGTGGTGGGTTGAGAGGTAGTACCTTGCCACGCACCAACATCACACCCGTCGCATTGCTCCCGTGACCGATATTCACCCTGGCCATCATTGGTAACATGCCGAACGCTCCAACTCAGCGCGCTCACGTACAATCCGTTTCCGCACCAAATGTACTCCGAAAATGGTAACACTTTCTACTTCAATGCAGACACGTAGTCCTTCAAGGACGTATGGTTCCTTCCCAACTTGCTCTCGCATTCAAGCTATCTCGCCTTCATGTTTGTGTCTGCTGTCGTTTCCGACACTAAAAGAGAGTGTCCGAGCCCTCGCCACTCACTTTCGGCCCTTCAAACATGTTAACATGTACTTGCTACTAGTGGCGAACTGTTCTAACCCACAATGAAGAAATTAGAGAACGGAATGTTTACATTAAACAGGAGTACGCTCCTGTTCACTTTCAACGCAGCAAACAACTATACACACAAGACACACACACACACATGAACAAAACATGCAAAAGTGAAAGTGTCAACACGGTTCTCCCACTACAAGGACTCCAAGTACTCTAGATGCCTTTCTCTTCATATTAGCCTTAGTGAAGATGTGACAACGAGCTGCAGGTATCTTCTGGCAGATTTCGCGGCAGTGCGGACAGATCCACGTTCCGCTCGCCTTTGCACTTTCAAAGTCCCATTACAACTCTCCGAAGCACGGTCGACACACCGCCTTCCGACACTTGCGATACGTATGCAGGTTCGCACAGAAGATATTTTCCGACTTCTGAGTGCGGGCGCAGACGCGACAGAAGCGCGACGGACCGCGCAGCAACGGAGAGAGAGGAGGTGAGCGTGGCTTCTTTCTTAACGGTGGAGTTAGTGGAATTGGCAGCGATGGTTGAGGCGCCAGATGCACTTGTAGGAGCGTTGGTGGCGCCTGAAGCGGTGCTTGAGATGGGGGGGCTAGTGGCACGGCGGCAGTCAGCGGTGACGGCGATGTGGTGCTGAGATAGGCGGTGGCGTGCAGGTGCGGAGTAGGCGGTGGGGGAGGAGGGGCAGGCGTACGGCAACGACACGCGATCCACACGATTGCGGCCACAGAATCTTTGTCCCGCGAAGGCGGCTGCCTTTCGGACGGCAGAGGGAAGAGAGAGGATACAGAAACGTCCTGCTCACGCACGAGGGCTAGGTCAGCCTCCGTGAACACAAGCCAAGGCAACCAAGCTTGCGTGGGCGGCATATCTAGAGGAAGAGTGTTGTCGGCGATGTGGGTGACGTTTAAGGCGGCGGGGCGGAATGGGACGGTGGAGTTGGCGGAGAGCGCGTGGGTGTGAGAGTGGGGAGGGGTATGGGGCGCGATGTGGAGAGTTTCGGGCGGACGTCAAGCTGGCGACGAGCGTGCTTTAAGAAGGCAGTGCGAACGAGCGCGCGCCCGGTGCATTCAAGCCTCGTTTGGTGATCTAGCCCTCGTATCATATCATCTGTTGTTCGAGTTTTACAGCATCATGAATCCAGGCCATGCAGCGTGGAGCTCTCTGAGAAAGAGTCACTCTCGGCCCAGTGGTAGTTCTGGTTTGACAGTGTCACTCTCATCCTGAGATTGTATTTGTCAGAAAAACTCGAGATCTTCCGCTGCCAAGGTCTGGCTCCACGACGCCCGTTCTTTCACTTCTGGACTAGAATAGCACCTCGACGCACGCAGATTTCAATCTTTTCATCACCAATGCCAAGCGTTTTGCAGAGAGCCCTGTACTCAGAAATGCCGCTGCGTTCATTCGGATTGTGCTTTGCTATTATTTCTAGAACGGGCAGGCTCGTGGTGGAAGTGAACGCCAGCCCTGAGGGCTGCTGTTCGCTTCTTGTCACGCAAACGATACATCCTCAAACGCGTCAGATTTGTGCCCTAATTTCCTGTTGACTGCCACCCACTTGTTCTCCGCTAAGCCATGCCAAGTGTTGATCAGTAAGGTCACCCAATCCTTCACTATGCCCCCGTTGCTTAGGGCCAAATGAAAAGTCTTGCGATTATTCGTGTGCTCTTCTTCCGCCGAGCAGGAAAGAATTCCAAATTCATTAGTTTACTTGTTGTTCCCGAAAGCTCTTATGCCACAGTAGGTGCGTAGAACCCGGAGACCACTTTTTTGGTATAGACTGCCGCCTTATCTCCACACGGACAATGGTTCCCAATTCATCTCGAAGTTTGCCATCACTTCTGCTGAGTCTCAGGACTGAAACATTTCTTCACCACCACCTACCACCCCCTGACCGATTGGCATACGAAATGGTTCAACAGCTGTCAATATACATGGGTGCAACGCACCGTTTCTTTTGCTGCTATCCGCGCCCGTCAAAAACAGCTGTTGGACCCACGTGCGCGAAAAGGACTTCAGTCTTTGGCTTAAATCGTGATCATGAACTTTGGAACGGGTCTGTCTCCGGGCTCAAGAATAGAGCACTTCGGGCACCTCGATGGTTTCCTCGGTGGAATTGCGTATTCTGATCTTCTTGGTCCAAGGTTAGTCGCTAGGAGATTGCGATCAGGGCGCACCAAATTCATGATGAGCCTGTTATGTCTTTTTTCATACGCGATGCAACAAGTCGAATTTATCTTATCCGCGGGTTGCTACAGAGGGACTGAGTTTGTTCTACGTTGTATTTTGTCAAAAGTGCGAAGCAAGGCATTATCCGTGGAAGGCGCTGTTATCGGATGAATCTTTAAAAGAGTTACAGATGTTTGAAGCGAGGAGATAGCTATACGGGCCCTGTGTGGTGCGACTAGGCCAGCAGCGTCAGCGCAACTTCTAGCGAAACTACCCTTGATTCATCAATTCCTACACTTGATGCTCTGATGACGAGCGTTGTGATATTTTCGTCCACTGCAATCACCATTACGTCGGCTCTACTGGCTAGCCTCACCATTGCAGGGCTACCAAAGGCATTTGTCGTTATGAAGAGGATGTCAACATTCGCAGCCGTAGTAACTGAAGAATCTACGTCCGTCCGATTGTTGGTAACCAGATGAGGTGCTCGAGAAAGCTCAACAAGCACGCTGGACAAAACTGTATAGCCAAGCTCTTCCGCTGCTGACTTTGGTGAAACGCTGTCATCTGCTTGCAGCGGTTGAAGTGGTGGAGAATGCGCACATGTTAGGCGGAACTCTCGAGTGACAAGATGGCTGATCACTGCTTCTGCACCAGAATTCGCATCAACTGCGTTTCCAGATCGGTAGTTTGCGAGTTGTACATGATCTTCCTCAGAAAATTGGGAAACAACTGCTATAGCCTGACAGCTATGCTTTTCGAGGTGCTGGACTGAAAGCAACAAAGCCGCTGGATCAGCGGTAGTCCCCCATGAAGCGCCTCCCTTCGATGACGCTATTTTGACAAATAATTGTCAAAATACGTTGTTGTGCGGTGCGTGATATCCAAGCCTAATGTAGCACGGGCAGCATCTGCGGTGTATCTATGGCGAAGGATGGTCTCTTCGGGCCTGCCTGAATCAAGTACTATTCTGAGACGATTTGATGTAGATGACACTGGGGCTGGGACCCATTTCTCCACAAGCAAATCGATCAAGAGCGTATCCTTCCACGTATAACGCATTGGAGATTGGCCAATACATTAGTGCGCCTTTCAGAACATCCGAGTGAATAATGAGCGTGTCAGTGACGCGTGGGGGAAGTCTTGCAGCCGGAAGTGAATCGCTAGCGTACCCGCCGATGGCACCCCCAAAACCTGTGGGGACTGTGAGCACTGCTGTATGCTGCGAACACACAACCAATGCATCTCGACTTCGGACAGAGAGGTGACGCGGGTACTGCTACAACGCTTGAACATTTGTGGCTCGCTTGAACTGTGAGTTTGCAAAGCCCAGGAATGTGAGAAAAGCACACGATTGAAGTAGGCCGGGGATTCTCTGGGAGCACATCGCGATAACGCTGGATTCTGCGAAGAACACGTCAGTCTAGTGGGGCGAGGGAGCAGAAGTGCAGCCACCGGTACTTCTGAACACGCTTTTGAAGACTTTCGCTGTTTGAAACGCGACGTAGACAGTGCCTACTTTCATACTACATCTGTATCGTGTTTCATCTGCATGTGTTCTGGTTCAGTGATAGAATTAAGGTTGATAGAATGTATTCTATTGACACTCTTTTGTCTTGAAACATGAGAAAGCTACTTTACCCTGCTGCTAAAGGTTATTGTTCTCGTACAAGCGTTAATCGTAAGAAAACGGATCTTCTCCTCCAAGTGGAGGCATGAAACTCCTCAACTTTTGCACCTTTTTCCCTACCTTCCAGCTAGGGATATCCGCCATTACGTTTGCTTCCCATTTGCTGTATTGTTCTGTCTACAAATAGAAGAACACATCAAGGAAGGGACGAAAAGGATACGAATTGCGAGCTCCTTAGGCGTCTTTGCTCTGATTTCATGAGGCGGTAGTAGCATATAAATCAGGGATTGACACTTACCTTTGCTACAAGACGAGCTTCATCCCTAGCTTGTAAAAATGGAATGATCGCTAAAAAGAATGTTCTTTTTCTCTTGTTGCAAATAAATCCCTACCAAAGAAAATTGAACATGAATAGAGAGTGGGGTTGGTCAAGTCAGGGTCAGATTGATTGAGACATGTGGAGGTTATTGGACGGATGAAATCACATGAAATCACACATCTTCGCTTAATGTAAAAAGTACTAATGCAATAGAAGCTGTATGAAATGATCAGCGCGGTTCCGAACAAGAGTGGGCCGGCGGCAGGCCCGATTGAGGGGGGAACATTTCTGGCAATGTTGATAGGAGCATATCCGCCGTTGGGAGCAACCTCCTGTCGTACGGCTCAATGCGGCAGTGGTCTGTGCCGTGCGTCGATTGCCGTCAGCATGGACTTGCGCACGCAGAAGATGGAGTACAACCGACACAGGCGTAGGATTTAATCACGGGAGGGATTTAATGAAAATAGCGCTTCGGTGAGCGGCTCAGATGGAAAGCGATCGCGGAGGCACGCGCATTTCTCTACCTGCTTGCAGGACCACCTGGAGAATACGATAATCTAGATGATAGCAGTGACCCGAGACCCCAAACAAAGCAGAAACCTAAAACTGTGACGACGATAGGAGCAGTCCATCATCATCATAATCATGTTTACATAGACGTCTAGCTTCTGCACTGGGTGACACCTTTATCTCTGCTGCCCCATTCGAGAAGAAATCTATCCCTTTGGTGCATAACGGCCGAAACGTTTCAACAAATCGCATGAGTATCGTGAAAAATGTAAGGTACCATTGATATCGATGTTTCCATGAGAGCAACGAGAGCACTTCAGTGGTCGTTTCGTTTCGAAACTTTCCAGGCGACTAGAGCATCATGCTGTGGTCGCCTCGACAAATCGGTCCCTACACGTAGTTGAGAAACGCCGCCGGCGGCGTCATGAGAAGGAGCTAGCAATTCACGGGTAAATGCGTAGAATTCTACACCCCTGTCTCGTAGGTTTTTTTGTCTTTTTTTTTTAATTGAATCATTGCAACTGTTGTGCAGTGCAATAGCACTGGAGATATGACAGTGAGGCTACAGCCGCAGGGTTGATCCGCGGTTGATGTGAACAGACGTTCAGATCTTGCTAAGTTCCAGAAGTTTGAACCTGCAATTGTTGCGGCACTTCCTCGTTGCTTTTGTGAGCACTTTCTTGCGAAGCTGGAGGTTATTGTTATGTCCCTAGCATCCTGTAGGGGCCCTTTTCCGTACAGCGTAAGAGTTCCTCATACTGCAAGTAGTTGTAGAGGAGAGGAGTGCACGAGCACAAGCTCAACAAACTTAACTTTACGACATAGCTTGAGGTCCAACCACCTCACGCTCGTGGTCACCGCCGAATCCTACTCCTCAATTTATACTACCCGTAGAGCATATAGCGGGTGCCAGCCGATAGGGAAGCAAAGATGAGAATTCTGGGAAGAGAACTACTTTGCGTGGTCCAATCGGCATCCATTGATAACCTAAGAACACATCTTTCGCCCCAATTATGTCAAATAAGAGAGATAGCACAGGTTTAAACGGGGCCAATCCCCATGTTGTTTCGAAGAAACCAAGGCTTGCAGATAAGGACTCGAGCAATGATGTTCACACATGTGAAGAACAAGAGCCAGCATTGGTGTCTTCAAAACTTCCCTCTACTAGTTCAATGCCACGTTGTATAACATTTCGTGTGGAATCGACGGGAACAACAGGATCGTCTGTTCTGCCCGACAAGCTTGTGCAATCTCCACCAATGCTAAAAACATCATGTAAGCATGACATTTTCCTTCGCGGAGACTGCAAAAAAGAATACAACATTTCTGAGCTTAAGATGCCAGAGAAACCGGCGAAGCAGTATTCCCTTTCATTGAATTCATTTGAGCGGGAAATTGTAAAAGGGGTAGAGCGGAACGAGAGCGTTCTGGTTGCAGCACACACGAACGCATTGAAGACAGCGATAACGGAATACGATGGCACGAAGAGACAACTAAAGGGCAAGGTATACGTCGCCGATCAAAGCCCTCAGCAATCAGAAATATCGAGAACTTGAAGCAGAATTTAGTGATGTTAGACTGATGACCGGGGATGCAACGATAACAAGAATACCTCTTGTCGTGTAATGACTACCAAAACTCTCAGAAGCATGCTCTACAGAGGAATTTAAGTTGTACGTGAGGTCTCTTGAGTTATTTTTGATGCAGTTCACTATATGCGGGACAAAGAAAGAGGGGTCATGTGGGAGGAATCAATCATCCTTGTTCCGCAAACTGTCAGATTTGTACTCCTGAGCGCTACGATTCCAAACGCACGTGAATACTCGGAATAGATTGGCCATTTGAATATCGAACGAACATAGCGCGAGTATCTCAAAATGCGGTAGCATCTCTGAACGACGAGGATCAGGATTTGCTCCAGACAACACCCATTTTCCAACTGCTGGATCTCGAAATTGACATCCATCATTCAGGACCCCTTCCCGTTGTAAATGAGGTTCTTGAAATCTATTTCAGTAAGGGCTATTGAAATGTCTTTTCGCGACAGAGACTTTTGAGATGGGACTAAACGTGCCAGCCAAAACAGTGCTGTTTACCAGTATCAGGCCGCTTGACGGGTTACAGTTCAGAAAGCCTGCCGGAGGCGAATAGATGCAAATGAATGGCCGGGTCGATCGTCGAGGTATTGATAAAGAGGAATCAGCACTGCATTCTCCAAGGTTGGAAGAAGAGACCATTGCCGAAGTGGTACTGTACAGGTGAGGTGCAAGCCGGGCAGCAAAGCTATCATTGACATTGTTGAGGACAATGGATCGTGTCCCATACACTGTGACGCTACCCAACGTGTAATACATGCAAACATGCGTCGCTGCCTGTAATATATTGTTTCGAGAAAATGAATTTACGTGCACCTTTTTTCGCTGAACTAATGATTATGTACAGCGCTTTATATCCAGCAATAGAGATTGTTCCTGTTTGAAGTGCGTGACCAACTGTCGCGTGACCATCCCATTCCAAAGATTTCATCAATTCGGTAGGGCCACTGCGGCCAATGAGCTTGTTGCCGGGCGAGTCGCCGCAGAATTTCACGACTTATACGGCCGAGTGTTCGAGGCAAAGATAGTTGTGCCGCATTCGGAATGGGTGCCTCCGTCATGTAGCAATGCCTGGCGTGCCACAAAGAAATTCTTCATCGGTAGTTTACCCACCACATGTCGCGAAGCAGACGTTTCGATCTGCATGCCCACTTTACTCGCTTCGGTGATATCGCAGAATGTCAGGTCATGTACGACCATCAGACTGATAACTGGAGGGGGTTTGGCTTTGTCACGTTTACATCCGAACTAACATTCCACAAAGTGGTGGATGTAGACCACGAAATCATGCATAAACACGTCAATGTAAAGCGTGCGGAGCCGAAACAAGCGCTTGACGCACGTCTTGGACGCGAGAAAGCAGCTGCTTTACTGCCCTTTTCTTCTACTCATTCATCCACCTCTTCATTACATGTATCCTCTCAAAAGCAACAGAGTCATATGTCATGAAGTTCGTAGAATTTGGAATCAAATTTTGCTGCTTCTATCCCGTATGGGTCCTAACATTCGCGATTCCAAATACATCTTCTATCCCGCATGCTATTTCGCCTCTTGCTCACACAACTTTCCAATGGATTTCGCCTTGGTTTGGCGTCCTGTCATGGAAGGCGGGCTCCAGCTGGACCTCTGTTCAACCCTTCTCGTGTTGCGGTTCTGGCAAGCTGTCAATTCGTTATCACGTCAGTCAAGTGCCGTTCTAAGTCGGACAACGTCCCAAACATCTCAAGCTGGTATGAGATTCTTCACACTAGGAATTTCGTACTCTCCAGACCTGCTCAATGCCATACGACGAGGTTTACGCAGTTTCCGCTCCACTCAACCCTCCTGCACTTAATCTTACCAACTTCATACCCGGAACAAGAACAGAACAAAAGTTTCATCCATACTCATCTATGGAACGACTTGAGGGTTCGAATCGGTAATTATACCGTGCAGTGTATATTTTCTTTTTCAGCCTCGGGACTCAATGCCCTCTTTTCGGCTGCAAAGAGTTTTGTTGGGCGGGATCAATCTCTTCAATTCTTCTCGTACTTTTGTTCTTTCTATAGAAACATACTATGTTAGAACTTGTAGTTAGTGCAGCGGTTTGTGTAAAGTGGCGATGTAGTTTGGAAATTTTTGCAGCTTTGGTACATTAGCGAGATCAGGTGCCTTTCGTAAACAATTGTTGCTCCGTACCTGTCATCATGTTCAGCAAGAACAAATTGTACATCTTAAGTGAAGTCTAGCACAACTATGATAGAAGCATGGGACCGGTGGAAAGCAAATTGAGAAACAACGTGAGGGAGGTTAAGGAGTCTAACATAACTTCTGCCACAGCAATACGCAGCTGTTCGTTTTTGCAATGTGCGTTCAATGACTCCCAGTACTTTTGAGGTTACAAAAAGATCGGGTTCCAATACTACGGATGCACCAAGTAGAAAGACAGAAATGCGGGATCACCCTCTTTCCCTTTACGAATCGTGAAAGAGACAGCTACCGCTCTCAGTAAAATGCAGCGTGGCATGGAGCTGCAATGAGGATATCGGATTTGCAACTTCTACCCCTCTGTGCGTAAATCTGTTCACAAACCCCAAATCATAACATTAGTAGTAAGAGTGATGATCGAGTGGAAGAACAAACTGTTATTAAACCAGGCTTATAATACAACAAAGTGCTCAAAAGCTTCAAAACCCTTCAAAGCTATGAGAAGAACCCACCCTTATGTCGTTGATTTAGCGCGTCAGCAGCGGCTAACATATCATATGCATCGTCGGCCATTTGTTCTGCTCGTCCGGTAGTTCTTTCCATGTTTTTACCTTGTTCATGAATACGGACATGAGTTTCTGAGAACAGATCCTACGTACTCTGTACAGTTCTTGCCTTTTACTTAACGTGAGAAGACTCCGAATCATTCTTAGAGTTCGCCGCGCTGAAACTGAAAGCAGCGGCTGCGACATAAAAAACGATGTATCGAAAAGCCTTGAAGGAGGAAGCGACACCAGCCTCAAAGACAGCCTAATCCTTCTTTCTCTTCGCATGAGTGGGTTTGATATATCGCAGATGCGCTAACATTTCTTCCAAGTTACCGGTTGGACCAGTACTGTCATATTCCGTGACGGGAGAACAAACCAATAGAGCACCAGGCTCTGGGACCTTTCCCTTCGGTTGTTGGGCGGGACTCTACACTTCATGCCCCTTATCAAAAGAGTTTCGATGCGGATCTTCCTTCGTACGAGTACGTGGTGTGGGCATGTTCGGAGTATCTGCCAGAATGGGTGAAAGTAGTGAAAGATTGGAGGCGATCTAAAGCTGTTCATCGGCGGAAGCGCGGTCTGGCTTTCGATTCAAACGTTGATATTCGTGTTTCAGGCCCATTTGCTGTTGCACGAGGCGGTAACGTTATTCCTTTGTGATCCGCAAAAAAGGCTGCCAAAGACGCTTGCATGGCTTCACTGGCCACCTTTTGATGTTCGGGAGAGCAACAAAGCTCAATATTTGTCATGGGGAACGTGGGCGGGATTAAGTCCGAAGCGGGGGTGCAACCGGTCTTGGAGGCGGTTGTGGCGAGTGTGGTTTTGGCGGGTCGGTATCAACATAATCAGAGTGAGAATCATCTGAACCTTCAGAAGAATCGTATGTAAGATGAATGATGTGTTTTTGATGAGCAGAATACTGAACCGGACGCGCTTCAACAATGGGCTCGTCGTGTGGCTCAGCGTGGTTTGGAGGAACGAGTCGTTTTGTTTCATTGAGAACTGAAGTCATTTGATTCATGATTTGATCCATTTGGCTGCGAAGGCGGTCCCTCCTTTGCGCGGCGTTGGGATTTGAAGGGTCTATAGCAAGCATGTCACATTTGAGATTTTCCCATTATTGACGAAGATGTTCGCAACGCTCGAAAGCGGCATTGACGGCGTCGGACATGGCGACGACGGTAAGTTGCGTTTAGTGTGAGAGAGGGGGGCAGGAGGGAGAAAAAAGGAAAAGGGAGTGCGCTTGTAGAG
This sequence comes from Gracilariopsis chorda, assembly GCA_003194525.1. Classification (NCBI taxonomy): domain Eukaryota; phylum Rhodophyta; class Florideophyceae; order Gracilariales; family Gracilariaceae; genus Gracilariopsis; species Gracilariopsis chorda. The sequence continues at coordinate 18,757 of NBIV01000416.1, forward strand.
TGACGAGAACAGAAGTGAAGGTCAGTTCCAGAAAGCGGTTGCGGGTCGCGCGGACGAGGTTGCTGTGCTAGCGCGCTCGTCAGCTGTGTATCTTCTTCCATACAACGCGCGTGTGACGTGGCCTGAGGTGCGGTGCAAGCTACTGTTGCGATGCCACCACGTTTCCCGCCACGTGGACAGGTGGGCGCGGTTGCACAACAAAATCTCAGCACGTCGCGCTCAACAAAAGAATCTTCTTGGAAGATGCATCGGACGCGCAGCTCACCAGCAGCACGCCGTCCGCTGCGCTAGCATCACCACCGCCGTCTTCACCTTTACCTACCCAGAGCGTCATGGGCAAATCTGAATTCGGTGACACTCCGTGTCTCTATTCCTCGCCACACCCTCAGCCTGATGAGGCACAGACGGAGTCCTACTCCCCGCTCGCCGCCTTCCTTACCGCCGTCTTCACAACCGCCTGTGCCACCGCCCTCTCCCTCGCAATGCGCTGTAGCCACCCTGGCACAAGAGCGACCCTAGTCCCTCCCGCAATATGCGCACTGGGCCGCGACCGAATCGCCATGGATCCGGATCCGACAACACGTCAACAAGTGAACTAAATGCTCTCCCACTGCCTATGCTCCCCCGCGGAGCCATCCCGTCTGCCTGTCGCCCTCGACCAAACCCACCGTCTTCGATTCGGTACAGAGGGCTTACACGCAGCCGTCGGGCCAGGATATGACCGTCTCAATTGTCTAGTCCTTTCTGCGGCGCAGGCGCTGGCAAGGATCTCCAATCCTATTTCGCGCGTCTTTGTCGTCAGTCATAACACCAAAACGGATTCCACAAAGTTTGCGGTGCTCATTGCAGACGTTTTTAGGATCCATGGAGCGCAAGACCAGCTTTTCTCCAGACCGTTTCCCACGCCATCTATCGCCTTGGCAGTACGAAGCCTTCAAGCTGTGCTGAGTTTGTGCGTTACAGCCAGTCATAACCCGTCACAGGACAACTGGCTCAAAGTTTTCTGGAGCGACGGCATTCAAATTCGACCTGATGTGTAGAGCAACCTGTCAAACACTGCTCACGCCCTTGTAAAACAAGTACGCCATATCTGACCATGATCTACCACCACTACCAGATCCCCATCACCAAATTACTGAACAGTACTTTTCGGCGATTACCGCTGCTTTATATAAGCTTCTGCTTGATGTCAGTCCTCCACGCATGGTATAAACCGCTTGACACGGCGTCGGCACCCCGTTAATCGCCGAAATCTTTCGACGCTTTCAACTTCCACGTTCGTGCCGGTTGAGGAACAATATACACCAGACCCAGCCTTTCCAACGCTACCGTTTCCCAATCCAGAGGAAAACGGTGCTCTGGACCTTGACGTTGAAACTTCAAAACGATGCAATGCTCCAATTGTGGTTGCGAATGATCCTGATGCCGGTCTCTAGGGGCTGCCGAAATTTCAGCCCATGGGTCGCTGTGTATATTCACTGGTTATGAAATCGCACTGTTGCTGGCTGATTACTTGACCAACCACATACACGATGATCTTACGCAATGTGCTGTCGTCGCCAGAACAGCTTCTTTCAATGTTCTCGCCTGTATGGGCAAAAAGAAAGGTTTCGTCTTCAGGGAAGCATTCACGGGATTCATGTAGATCAACAAGGTAACCTTGGACCTTGAAGAAGAGAGAAAGACGCCCAATTTGGCCAATGAAGAAGCATTCGGCTATAATATCACAAGAAACATCGTTTGTGATAAAGACTGTTTTGCTGCGGCCATGATGGCCCAGCTGATAGTCATTATATACGAAGAGAAGAATGCGATAGGCGAGCGCATACAAGAGTTGCTTATGGAGTACGGTATTAATTTTTCCAGCAACGGTTATTACCGCTTGACTGACTCTTGAACTAAGGCATCAGAAATATTCGACTCGGCCAGGGAAAAAGGACTACCCAATAAACTCGGCAGTGCTGTAGTGAAGTCTGTCTGGGATCTGAAGTATGGCAGGGAGACAGCTGAACCAAGTAGCAAAGCTCTCCTACCAGCAGATACCTCTTCAAAATTCTTGGCTTTTAGGTGCGCGAAGACAAACAGCGATGACGAAGATTGTACTCTCATTATTCATTCGCGCGGAAGCGGTACTGGTAAGTTCACTTAGATCTTCACGGGTTTGATTTCAGTGCACCTGGCATTGATCTGGCCAGGACCCCTGCAACGTACCGTTGTTGAGAAAGGAATGGAAATTTGCTGTCAGTAGCTTTTCCTCAAGCGGAAACTGACGAGACATCACGTGTTTTGTTGTTTGTCCATCGCACAGAGCCGAAAATCAATACTACACAGAGCTCCGGACTACGACCGAAGAGCACAAGAGTGGATCAGCTGAGCGATTCTTGAATCATGCCGTACGAGAGGCGGTAGGTACGTCAGGTACTGCGCCCATTAGCAAACCATGTTGTACAAAGATGACCCGTGTTGGTCAAAATGGATCCGTCAACGAGACGGAGAGAGGGGCACAACAGATGAGTGTAAGTAGTTCGCAAGTACTGGAATCAACAGTTCACTGTATCAGGGCGTCGTCGTAGCCAAGTTGAGAAAGGAAGAATCTTTACTCAGTGGTTGTCAACTCCCCTATTTCTGCCAGTCTCTTTATCAGGCTTGTGAGCTGTGAATTCAACTCATCAGCAGATGTACTAATCTTTGCTAAAACCGTGGGAGGTGCATTGTCTGCAAACCCAGTGGCACTCATCCTCTTTCCTAGGCAGTTGGAGTTTTTACATTGACAGACTGCTTTTCAATCCTCTTCAATTCCTTTTCAAAATCGATCAAATCAGGCATGGGTATGACGCCCCCGAGATTGTTCCAATGTAAAAATGAAGGGCATTGCCGCCGAAATCTGTTTCAGTAGTGGATCCTCCCACGCCGTCAATGAGTTTAATCGTCAGTTTCTCAGAATTAACTTTGGTCAGAGAAGTAGCATCCCCTTCTTGGCATCTACATCCGACGCTGGGACGGCGTCAGTTCGAATTGAGAGATAAAATTGTCGACCATGGTCCACTTGATACTCTGCTCTAGCATTTCGTATGTAGCGAAACAGAAATTGCATTCTTTCAAAGCGCTCTGTAGCCTCTTGCTCAATGCTTCCGCCAGATGGACATTACGCAATAATTAGTGCCTGCTGTGCACTGCCTTCTCGCGTGAAGCGATGCCAGATTTCGTTTGTGACATGTAGCATCAACGGATGTACAAAACTAAGACATGTATCCATTACGTAGTGTTGTTCAGTTCTGGGGTACAGCCCAACAGCGGAAGAGGGGAGAAAAGAAACGGTAGATGGAGGAATGCACTCGAACTGGGATTTAGTGGACAAGAAGGATATATTAGATTACAAAAAGGGTTAAACGGCGTTATATGGTGAGTTAGTGCATGGAAATCGAAGCTTTGAACAGTTTGGAGAACTTGCAATCATCTTTCTTAAGCTCTGGCTGGAACTCATCCTCACAAAGGGAGGAAGTCAACCATCCACTGAAGGCAGACAATTGCTTGCAAAGGAACTTTGAGCAAAACATGTCAGTTAAATCTCTTCGTTGACGTTGTGGATACCGTATTAAGAGTGAACCTTTAACTTTTTGGATTAGTGAGTAGTGCTGCACGTGGTGCGTGAGGGTAATGGAATTAGATTTTAGAATAGGCAACGAGTACATCGGAAGACAAACTTGTGACATGGACGTAAACTTTGGGTAAACATGCGCAGCACATGGTGTGATGTGGGCGGTTAGTTTGGTAGCGCAAACTACACGGAAGAGCCTTACAAGGGTGAAGCGCGAGAGACGTTCGAGCGCGGACTAACAGCGTCGAATTGTGCTTGAGAGCTAGACAGCTGCAACATGAAGCGATATCGGAAACGGTCGGCGTTCGTCTTTTGCAGAGATACGTTTGGCAGCGTTGGAGCTGGTACCGTCCCACTTGGCACGACAGCAGGCTGAAATTCTGCCTACAAAAGCGTGCTGGGGAGGCAAAAGCGGTTGGAAGCGAATTCACAACTCGCGGCGCGGTCTCTTAGAGGGAGCGATATGAGACTATGTGCAAGCAGTGCGCGGTACGCTGCTGCGTACAAGGGTAGCGCTTATTTATTTGATAATTTGTATGGCACACAAGCTGTGATGCAATGGCTGAAGGGTTAGCGTCTACCTTTCGTCGCCGGAGAGGGCGACTGCGGACAAGCGCTGTAATCCGCCGTGGTGGCCTGTGGCCGCCGCGACGCTGAAGCGCCAATGAGAGGCGCGCATAGCGGCCGCATCGCACCCGCGTCACGACGCGCCGCGCACATGCGCACATGCGCAGCTGCGCAGCCGCCGAAGCGACCGCAGCAACAGAACAGCCCTTCACACGTGCTCACCATCGCGGAAATCCAAAGCTTCATTCTTAGCCCCAAAAACCAACACCCAAAAATGAAAATACCCAAACAACCTCCCGCCCTTTGAGCGCAGCTGTTATCTACCACTCCGTGGCACGGAGTCCGTGCGTCTCACGAGAGCTACCGATCGCTCGCCTTGACGCGCAGTTCTGGGCATCACAGTAATGCGCGTAGATCCGTCGGGCATGGAGCCCTGACACCTCGGCTCCGCGGTGCGTTTCGCCTCGCGTTCCTCCTTGGCGCGTTCCTTGTCGCGAATGCGCGTGTCAATCATCTCCGCCAGCGTCGCAAAGTCATCCGGTACGGGCTCACCCGCCTTCCTCATGGCGTTCACAACGCGACAACGATTGATCACAATGTACAATTTCTGCTTTCGGCGCAAGTTGCCGTCCCAACGGTAGCCGATCGCCGCCTTGAACCTCGGCGCCCCTAAAAACTCAAACGTCTTTCCGACTGTGCGGCACCTCTCCAGCAGTCTGTAGTCATTCACACGACGACCGTCTCCTTTGCAATGATCGCGCAGCGGCACACCGTCCGGAGCACCGGTTCCATGCAAATACATGTCTACCACAGCCTCCCAGTCATTCAGATTGGCTTCGTCCACATGGGCGGACGTGGAGCCGTGGCTGCGAGTACGCACGTTATGCAATCCATCTTCGCCACCCTCACACTCGCTGGAGTTGGATGTGGGCATTGTGCGTGCGGACGGACGGCTGCGTTTGCAGGGTTGTTCCGTCAGTGGCGAAGACCGAGGTAGAGAGGGCACGGACGCCAATGTACCGGGGGCCTGTGGAGGCCGCTGTTCAGGGGCGTATTGGAGGGTTGGAGCACGGTGAGACGTGCGGCCAGCCGGATGCACAGGCGCCACGGGCGGTATGGGGTTAACTGGCGCGGGGGCAGGGGCTCTAGTGCCCGACTGTGGGCAAGACGTGACTCGAGTTAAGCCCTCTCCGTCAGCAAAGGTTAGATTTACGGTGCAGCTGGAGTGAAAGTTGAAGGTGTCTGTGTGTAAGGAAACGAAAAAAAGAATATCTTATTTGTCAGCAGCTGGCAAAAGAGAGGTAGAAAGGGGATGGGGCGGAGGGATTGGTGAGCCATTGAACGTACTACAAGTTTTGAAAATAAGGCTGCACGACCGTTACGTGAAGCTGAACAGGCTGGTGCTGAGCAGACTGGTGCTTAGGATGGTCATTTTGAGAGAACGAAGAAAAGAAAACCTTTTGGTCAGCAACTAGCAAAAGAGAGGTAGAAAGGGGTGGGCGGAGGGATTGGTGAGCCATTGAACGTACAACAGTTTTGAACATAAGGCTGCACGACCGTTACGTGAAGCTGAACAGGCTGGTGCTGAGCAGACTGGTACTGGAAATGGTCATTTTGAGCAAACGAAGAAAAGAAAACCTTTTGGTCAGCAACTAGCAAAAGAGAGGTAGAAAGGGAGTTGGGCGGAGGGATTGGTGAGCCATTGAACGTACAACAGTTTTGAAAATAAGGCTGCACGACCGTTACGTGAAGCTGAACAGGCTGGTGCTGAGCAGACTGGTGCTTAGGATGGTCATTTTGAGAGAACGAAGAAAAGAAAACCTTTTGGTCAGCAACTAGCAAAAGAGAGGTAGAAAGGGAGTTGTGGGGAGGGATTGGTGAGCCATTGAACGTACAACAGTTTTGAAAATAAGTCTGCACGACCGTTACGTGAAGTTGAACAGGCTGGTGCTGAGCAGACTGGTGCTGGGAATGGTCATTTTGAGAGAACATGGGCGGCAGAATGCTTGGGTCTGGCGCTGTGTGGTACGTCCGGTGCTGCGGAGGGCGCCGCGGCGGGTGTTGCTGAGGGTGCTGCGGAGTGTACTTCGGAGAAGGCTGATGACCACGTGAGCCCTCGGGGCCGGGGGGCACACGTTCATTTGTGCGAGCCAGAGATTGAGCCGGTATTGCTGTTGTTGCAGCGATGGAGGTGCAAGCGGAGTTGGTGATGGGAAGGGTCACAGGTTCTGCCTTCCTTCGTTTTCGAAGAGAGGTGGGGCGGCGAAGCAGAGCGGTGCCGGCGCGCGCTCTTTTAAGTACGGAAGCTGGTGGTGCGAAGGTACGTGCGTTTCGCGTGCGGATGCTGTTTTTCGCGTTAGTTTGGGTGCGGTACCGGAGCACGTGGCGGGGGGTGCGCTGTTCGTGGCGCGTTGTGCCACGTCCAGAGAGCGTGCGTACAACGCGTGCGAACGGCTCGCTGGATGGAGGGAGGGGGGGGGAGAGTGTCGGTGACGGGCTGTAACTTTTTGAATGGACGGGCGGGCTTGCTCCTCCTCCAACACTTATTTCTGCTGCGTATGTGACAGCGTCGGTTTCGTACCGGCACTGTCCTTGGCGCGGCTGCCTTAAGGCGTCGTTTTGACCGCTTTTCAAGCCGGCTGAAAAAGGAAAATGTGATCGCCGCCCGCTGGCGAGAGAGAGTGACGGCTATTGACATGCCAAGCGGCACTGTGTTCGAGTTCACCTGTGTGTCAGCACTTTCGGTCGCGTATTGCTGATTATCGACTACGAATGTTACCGCACCGATGGCGCCTGTTTCGGTGCATTCTCCCGGAAACATGTAGATACCACAGCTTTTGCGCTGTCGGCAATCTCTCTCCGGCAGCCTTGCTTCAGCCGTACCGCGCTTGTGATGCACCTACGTAGAGATTACAAGACGCGTTGTCTCAAGATTCACGTGACACCCCGCGGTCGGTCTCTCAACTCACTACGTGCCAGGTGGTGGGTTGAGAGTTAGTACCTTGCCACGCACCAACATCACACCCGTCGCATTGCCCAACGCCTCTGCTCTGACCCTAAGTGTAATGCTCACGTGACCGATATTTACCCTGGCCATCATTGGTAACATGCCGAACGCTCCAGCTCAACGCGCTCACGTGCAATCCGTTTCCGCACCAAACGTACTCCGAAAATGGTAACGCTTTCTACTTAAATGCAGACACGAGTCCTTCAAGGACGTATCGCTCCTTCTCAACTTTCTCTCGCATTCAAGCCTCGTTTGGTGATCAAGCCCTCATATCATATCATCTGTTTTTTCGAGTTTTACAACATCATGAATCCTGGCCATGCAGCGTGAAGCTGCCTGATAAAGAGTCGCTCTCGGCCCAGTGGTAGTTCTAGTTTGACAGTGTCACTCTCATCCTGAGATTGTATTTGTCAGAAAAACTCGAGATCTTCCGCTGCCTAGGTCTGGCTCCACGACGCCCGTTCTTACACTTCAGGACTAGCATAGCATCTCGACGCTACCAAATTCATTCTTTTCATCACCAATGCCGAGAGTTTTGCAGATAGCTCTGTATTCAGAAATGCCGCTGCGTTTTTTCGGATTCTGCTTTACTATTATATCTAGAAATGGCAGGCTCGTGGTGGAAATGAAGTGCAGCCCGGAGGGCTGCAGTTCACTCCCACCTCCAAGAAACCGTTTTTCGTCACCAGGAGACTGTGTTATAGTGATGGGAGTCACTTTAGTTAGTGACTCGTTTTGAATGCGGTCTCGTCTCGAAACATTCGTAGAGCTCGTTTCAGGACTTGTGTGTCTTCTTTTCGCGCAAACGATACATCCTCAAACGCGTCAGCTTTGTGCCCTAAGTTCCTGCTGACTGCCACCCACTTGTTCTCCGCTAAGCCATGCCAAGTGGTGATCAGTAATGTCACCCACCCCTTCACTATGCCCCCGTTGCTTAGAGCCGAACGAAAAGTCTTGCGATTATTCGTGTGCTCTTCTTCCGCCAAGCAGGAAAGAATTCCAAATTCATTAGTTTGCTTTTTGTTCTCGAAAGCTTTTGAGCCGTAGTATGTACGTAGACCCCGGAGCGCACTTGTTTGGTATTGACTGCCGCCTTATCTCCACACGGACAGTGATTCCCAATTCACCTCGATGTTTGCCAACACTTCTGCCGAGTCTCAGGACTGAAACATTTCTTCACCACCATCTACCAACCCCTGACCGATCGGCATGCGAAATAGTTCAACAGCTATCAGTATACACGGATGCAACGCACCGTTTCTTTTTCTGTCATCCGCGCCCTTCACAAAGAGCTGTTGGGCCCACGTGCGCGAAAAGGACTTTAGTCTTTGGCTTAAATTGTGATCATGAACTTTGGAACGGGTCTGTCTCCGGGTTCAAGAATAGAGCGCTTCGGGCACCTCGATGGTTTCCTTGGTGGAGTTGCGTATTCTGATCTTCTTGTTCTAAAGTTAGTCGCTAGGAGATTGCGATCAGGGCGCACCAAATTCGTGATGAGCCTGTTTTGTCTCTTGCCATACGCGATGCAAGAAGTTGAATTTATCTTATCCGCGGATTGCTGCAGAGGGACTGAGTTTGTTCTACGTTGTATTGTGTCAAAAGTGCGAAGCAAGGCATTATCCGTGGAAGGCGCTGTTATTGGATGAATCTTTAAAAGAGCTACAGATGTTTGAAGCGAGGAGATAGTTATACGGGCCCTGTGTGGTGCGACTAGGCCAGCAGCGTCAGCGTAACTTCTCGCATAAACTAGCGTTGAGTCATCAATTCCTGCACTTGATGCTCTGACAACGAGCGTTGTGATATTTTCGTTAACCGCAATCACCATCATGTCGGCTCTACTGGGTAGCCTCACCACTGCAGGGCTACATTCGCCGCCGTAGTAACTGAAGAATCTACGTCCGTCCGATTGTTGGAAACCAGATGAGGTGCTCGAGAAAGCTCAACAAGCACGCTGGACAAAACTGTATAGCCAAGCTCTTCCGCTGCTGACTTTGGTGAAACGCTGTCATCTGCTTGCAGCGGTTGAAGTGGTGGAGAATGCGCACATGTTAGGTGGAACTTTCGAGTTACAAGATGGCTGATCACTGCTTCTGCACCAGAATTCGCATCAACTGCGTTTCCAGATCGGTAGTTTGCGAGTTGTACATGATCTTCCTCAGAAAATTGGGAAACAACTGCTATAGCCTGACAGCTATGCTTTTCGAGGTGCTGGACTGAAAGCAACAAAGCCGCTGAATCAGCGGTAGTCCCCCATGAAGCGCCTCCCTTCGATGACGCTATTTTGACAAATAATTGTCAAAATACGTTGTTGTGCGGTGCGTGATATCCAAGCCTAATGTAGCACGGGCAGCATCTGCGGTGTATCTATGGCGAAGGATGGTCTCTTCGGGCCTGCCTGAATCAAGTACTATTCTGAGACGATTTGATGTAGATGACACTGGGGCTGGGACCCATTTCTCCACAAGCAAATCGATCAAGAGCGTATCCTTCCACGTATAACGCATTGGAGATTGGCCAATACATTAGTGCGCCTTTCAGAACATCCGAGTGAATAATGAGCGTGTCAGTGACGCGTGGGGGAAGTCTTGCAGCCGGAAGTGAATCGCTAGCGTACCCGCCGATGGCACCCCCAACACCTGTGGGGACTATGAGCACTGCTGTATGCTGCGAACACACAACCAATGCATCTCGACTTCGGACAGAGAGGTGACGCGGGTACTGCTACAACGCTTGAACATTTGTGGCTCGCTTGAACTGTGAGTTTGCAAAGCCCAGGAATGTGAGAAAAGCACACGATTGAAGTAGGCCGGGGATTCTCTGGGAGCACATCGCGATAACGCTGGATTCTGCGAAGAACACGTCAGTCTAGTGGGGCGAGGGAGCAGAAGTGCAGCCACCGGTACTTCTGAACACGCTTTTGAAGACTTTCGCTGTTTGAAACGCGACGTAGACAGTGCCTACTTTCATACTACATCTGTATCGTGTTTCATCTGCATGTGTTCTGGTTCAGTGATAGAATTAAGGTTGATAGAATGTATTCTATTGACACTCTTTTGTCTTGAAACATGAGAAAGCTACTTTACCCTGCTGCTAAAGGTTATTGTTCTCGTACAAGCGTTAATCGTAAGAAACCGGATCTTCTCCTCTAACTGGAGGCATGAAACTCCTAAACTTTTGCACCTTTTTCCCTACCTTCCAGCTAGGGATATCCGCCATTACGTTTGCTTCCCATTTGCTGTATTGTTCTGTCTACAAATAGAAGAACACACCAAGGAAGGGACGAACTGGATACGAATTGCGAGCTCCTTAAGTGTCTTTGCTCTGATTTCATGAGGCGGTACGAGCATATAAATCAGGGATTGACACTTACCTTTGCTACAAAACGAGCTTCATCCTTAGCTTGTAAAAACGGAATGATCGCTAAAAGAATGTTCTTCTTCTCTTGTTGCAAATCCCTACCAAACAAAATTGAGCACGAATAGAGAGCAGGGTTGGTCAAGTCAGGGTCAGATTGATTGAGACATGTGGAGGTGTTATTGGACGGATGAAATCACATGAAATCACACATCTTCGCTTAATGTAAAAAGTACTAATGCAATAGAAGCTGTATGAAATGATCAGCGCGGTTCCGAACAAGAGTGGGCCGGCGGCAGGCCCGATTGAGCGGGGAACATTTCTGGCAATGTTGATAGGAGCATATCCGCCGTTGGGAGCAACCTCCTGTCGTACGGCTCAATGCGGCAGTGGTCTGTGCCGTGCGTCGATTGCCGTCAGCATGGACTTGCGCACGCAGAAGATGGAGTACAACCGACACAGGCGTAGGATTTAATCACGGGAGGGATTTAATGAAAATAGCGCTTCGGTGAGCGGCTCAGATGGAAAGCGATCGCGGAGGCACGCGCATTTCTCTACCTGCTTGCAGGACCACCTGGAGAATACGATAATCTAGATGATAGCAGTGACCCGAGACCCCAAACAAAGCAGAAATCTAAAACTGTGACGACGATAGGAGCAGTCCATCATCATCATAATCATGTTTGCATAGACGTCTAGCTTCCGCACTGAGTGACACCTTTATCTCTGCTGCCCCATTCGAGAAGAAATCTATCCCTTTGGTGCATAACGGCCGAAACCTTTTAATAAATCGCATGAGTATCGTGAAAAATGTAAGGTACCATTGATATCGATGTTTCCATGAGAGCAACGAGAGCACTTCAGTGGTCGTTTCGTTTCGAAACTTTCCAGGCGACTAGAGCATCATGCTGTGGTCGCCTCGACAAATCGGTCCCTACACGTAGTTGAGAAACGCCGCCGGCGGCGTCATGAGAAGGAGCTAGCAATTCACGGGTAGATGCGTAGAATTCTACACCCCTGTCTCGTAGGTTTTTTTGTCTTTTTTTTTTAATTGAATCATTGCAACTGTTGTGCAGTGCAATAGCACTGGAGATATGACAGTGGGGCTACAGCCGCAGGGTTGATCCGCGGTTGATGTGAACAGACGTTCAGATCTTGCTAAGTTCCAAAAGTTTGAACCTGCAATTGTTGCGGCACTTCCTCGTTGCTTTTGTGAGCACTTTCTTGCGAAGCTGGAGGTTATTGTTATGTCCCTAGCATCCTGTAGGGGCCCTTTTCCGTACAGCGTAAGAGTTCCTCATACTGCAAGTAGTTGTAGAGGAGAGGAGTGCACGAGCACAAGCTCAACAAACTTAACTTTACGACATAGCTTGAGGTCCAACCACCTCACGCTCGTGGTCACCGCCGAATCCTACTCCTCAATTTATACTACCCGTAGAGCATATAGCGGGTGCCAGCCGATAGGGAAGCAAAGATGAGAATTCTGGGAAGAGAACTACTTTGCGTGGTCCAATCGGCATCCATTGATAACCTAAGAACACATCTTTCGCCCCAATTATGTCAAATAAGAGAGATAGCACAGGTTTAAACGGGGCCAATCCCCATGTTGTTTCGAAGAAACCAAGGCTTGCAGATAAGGACTCGAGCAATGATGTTCACACATGTGAAGAACAAGAGCCAGCATTGGTGTCTTCAAAACTTCCCTCTACTAGTTCAATGCCACGTTGTATAACATTTCGTGTGGAATCGACGGGAACAACAGGATCGTCTGTTCTGCCCGACAAGCTTGTGCAATCTCCACCAATGCTAAAAACATCATGTAAGCATGACATTTTCCTTCGCGGAGACTGCAAAAAAGAATACAACATTTCTGAGCTTAAGATGCCAGAGAAACCGGCGAAGCAGTATTCCCTTTCATTGAATTCATTTGAGCGGGAAATTGTAAAAGGGGTAGAGCGGAACGAGAGCGTTCTGGTTGCAGCACACACGAACGCATTGAAGACAGCGATAACGGAATACGATGGCACGAAGAGACAACTAAAGGGTAAGGTATACGTCGCCGATCAAAGCCCTCAGCAATCAGAAATATCGAGAACTTGAAGCAGAATTTAGTGATGTTAGACTGATGACCGGGGATGCAACGATAACAAGAATACCTCTTGTCGTGTAATGACTACCAAAACTCTCAGAAGCATGCTCTACAGAGGAATTTAAGTTGTACGTGAGGTCTCTTGAGTTATTTTTGATGCAGTTCACTATATGCGGGACAAAGAAAGAGGGGTCATGTGGGAGGAATCAATCATCCTTGTTCCGCAAACTGTCAGATTTGTACTCCTGAGCGCTACGATTCCAAACGCACGTGAATACTCGGAATAGATTGGCCATTTGAATATCGAACGAACATAGCGCGAGTATCTCAAAATGCGGTAGCATCTCTGAACGACGAGGATCAGGATTTGCTCCAGACCACACCCATTTTCCAACTGCTGGATCTCGAAATTGACATCCATCATTCAGGACCCCTTCCCGTTGTAAATGAGGTTCTTGAAATCTATTTCAGTAAGGGCTATTGAAATGTCTTTTCGCGACAGAGACTTTTGAGATGGGACTAAACGTGCCAGCCAAAACAGTGCTGTTTACCAGTATCAGGCCGCTTGACGGGTTACAGTTCAGAAAGCCTGCCGGAGGCGAATAGATGCAAATGAGTGGCCGGGCCGATCGTCGAGGTATTGATAAAGAGGAATCAGCACTGCATTCTCCAAGGTTGGAAGAAGAGACCATTGCTGAAGTGGTACTGTACAGGTGAGGTGCAAGCCGGGCAGCAAAGCTATCATTGACATTGTTGAGGACAATGGATCGTGTCCCATACATTGTGACGGGACCCAAACGTGTAATACATGCAAACATGCGTCGCTGCCTGTAATATATTGTTTCGAGAAAATGAATTTACGTGCACCTTTTTTCGCTGAACTAATGATTATGTACAGCGCTTTATATCCAGCAATAGAGATTGTTCCTGTTTGAAGTTCGCAACCAGCTGTCGCGTGACCATCCCATTCCAAAGATTTCGTCAATTCGGTACGGCCACTGCGGCCAATGAGCTTGTTGCCGGGCGAGTCGCCGCAGAATTTCCCGACTTATACGGCCGAGTGTTCGAGGCAAAGATAGTTGTGCCGCGTTCGGAATGGGGGCCTCCGTCATGTAGCAATGCCTGGCGTGCCACAAAGAAATTCTTCATCGGTAGTTTACCCACCACATGTCGCGAAGCAGACGTTTCGATCTGCATGCCCACTTTATTCGCTTCGGTGATATCGCAGAATGTCAGGTCATGTACGGCCATCAGACTGATAACTCGAGGGGCTTTGGCTTTATCACGTTTACATCCGAACTAACATTCCACAAAGTGGTGGATGTAGACCACGAAATCATGCATAAACACGTCAAGGTAAAGCGTGCGGAGCCGAAACAAGCGCTTGACGCACGTCTTGGACGCGAGGCAGCAGCTGCTCTACTGCCCTTTTCTTCTACTCATTCATCCACCTCTTCATTACATGTATCCTCTCAAAAGTAACAGAGTCATATGTCATGAAGTTCGTAGAATTGTGAATCAAATTTTGCTGCTTCTATCCCGTATGGGTCCTAAGCATTCGCGATTCCAAATACATCTTCTATCCCGCATGCTATTTCGCCTGTTGCTCATACAACTTTCCAATGGATTTCGCCTTGGTTTGGCGTCCTGTCATGGAAGGCTGGCTCCAGCTGGACCTCTGTTCAAGCCGTCTCGTTTTACGGTTCTGGCAAGCTGTCAATTCGTTATCGCGTCAGTCAAGTGCCGTTCTAAGTCGGACTACGTCCCAAACATCTCAAGCTGGTATGAGATTCTTCACACTAGGAATTTCGTACTCTCCAGACCCGCCCAATGCTCATACGACGAGGTTTACGCAGTTTCCGCTCCACTCAACCCTCCTGCACTTAATCTTACCAACTTCATACCCGGAACAAGAACAGAACAAAAGTTTCATCCATACTCATCTATGGAACGACTTGAGGGTTCGAATCGGTAATTATACCGTGCAGTGTATATTTTCTTTTTCAGCCTCGGGACTCAATGCCTTCTTCGGCTGCACAGATTTTTGTTGGGCGTGATCAATCTCTTCAATTCTTCTCGTACTTTTGTTCTTTCTATAGAAACATACTATGTTAGAACTTTGTAGTTAGTGCAGCGGTTTGTGTAAAGTGGCGATGTAGTTTGGAAATTTTTGCAGCTTTGGTACATTAGCGAGATCAGGTGCCTTTCGTAAACAATTGTTGCTCCGTAGCTGTCATCATGTTCAGCAAGAACAAGTTGTACATCTTACGTGAAGTCTAGCACAAATATGATAGAAGCATGGGACCGGTGGAAAGCAAATTGAGAAACAACGTGAGAGAGGTTAAGGAGTCTAACATAACTTCTGCCACAGCAATACGCAGCTGCTCGTTTTTGCAATGTGCGTTCAATGACTCCCAGTACTTTTCAGGTTACAAAAAGATCGGGTTCCAATACTACGCATACACCAAGTAGAAAGACAGAAATGCAGGATCACCCCCTTTCCCTTTACGAATCGTGAAAGAGACAGCTACCGCTCTCAGTAAAATGCAGCGTGGCATGGAGCTGCAATGAGGATATCGGATTTGCAACTTCTGCCCCTCTGTGCGTAAATCTGTTCACATACCCCAAATCATAACATTAGTAGTAAGAGTGATGATCGAGTGCAAGAACAAACTGTTATTAAACCAGGCTTATAATACAACAAAGTGCTCAAAAGCTTCAACCCTTCAAAGCTATGAGAAGAACCCACCCTTATGTCGTTGATTTAGCGCGTCAGCAGCGGCTAACATATCATTTGCATCGTCGGCCATTTTTCTGCTCGTCCGGTAGTTCTTTCCATGTTTTTACCTTGTTCATGAATACGGACATGAGTTTCTGAGAACAGATCCTACGTACTCTGTACAGTTCTTGCCTTTTACTTAACGTGAGAAGACTCCGAATCATTCTTAGAGTTCGCCGCGCTGAAACTGAAAGCAGCGGCTGCGACATAAAAAACGATGTATCGAAAAGCCTTGAAGGAGGAAGCGACACCAGCCTCAAAGACAACCTAATCCTTCTTTCTCTTCGCATGGGTGGGTTTGATATATCGCAGATGCGCTAACATTTCTCCAAGTTACCGGTTGGACCAGTACTGTCATATTCCGTGACGGGAGAACAAACCAATAGAGCACCAGGCTCTGGGACCTTTCCCTTCGGTTGTTGGGCGGGACTCTACACTTCATGCCCCTTATCAAAAGAGTTTCGATGCGGATCTTCCTTCGTACGAGTACGTGGTGTGGGCATGTTCGGAGTATCTGCCAGAATGGGTGAAAGTAGTGAAAGATTGGAGGCGATCTCAAGCTGTTCATCGCGGAAGCGCGGTCTGGCTTTCGATTCAAACGTTGATATTCGTGTTTCAGGCCCATTTGCTGTTGCACGAGGCGGTAACGTTATTCCTTTGTGATCCGCAAAAAAGGCTGCCAAAGACGCTCGCATGGCTTCACTGGCCACCTTTTGATGTTCGGGAGAGCAACAAAGCTCAATATTTGTCATGGGGGACGTGGGCGGGATTAAGTCCGAAGCGGGGGTGCAACCGGTCTTGGAGGCGGTTGTGGCGAGTGTGGTGGTTGGCGGGTCGGTATCAACATAATCAGAGTGAGAATCATCTGAACCTTCAG
>NBIV01000417.1:0-45012 GCA_003194525.1 Gracilariopsis chorda
GGCCAAAAGAATGGAGCAACTACGAGAAACGACGAAATTGTTTGGCCAAAAGAATGGAGCAACTACGAGAAACGATATCCTTCGGTAGTAGGTAGCTGGGCTGGAAACGGCGAATTTATCTCCACGGGTAACAACAGTGCTGAAAAAGTCGCCGAGCATGTTGGATGGGACGATGGCTGCATCTCCTTTAATAGATCACTGACCGAAGGGTAAAGGACCTGTTCCGCCGTTTTATCCACCAAGGAGGTTCTTGTAATTTTCGTCAAAAGAGTTGAAGTCAGGAGAGCAAAGAAACAGAGTAACTGCCGAGATCATATCAGTTTCGAGTGGCAAAGCACGCGTTCCGTCAAACCATGAATGAGAAACGAACGAACGAACGAACAAGAGAAAGTTATGTACAGTATAACTCTCCTAGAAATCTTGATCTTGGATTTCGAACTGCCAAAAGCGGCGTCAACCTCATTCCATTCAGCAAAGGACAACGATAAATTCTAACAGCTCTTCCGCCAAGCATGCCGAGCAGCAGCTGCTCGGAGAACAGAAATCGTCCAGCATAAGCCTTACACAAAAGAGGCCAAGACATGAAGAGTACGTGTACATATGAGCTACTCTGTACAGGTATTCCTGTTACACCCTTGGAATTACAGTTGCAATCGTCTTCTGTAAACCTCTTGCAACTTTGCGCAGCTCGACAACTACGTGTAGTAACGAATTCATCATTCTCCGTCACCTTCGAAGACCAAAGCCTTGGTGATCTCAACTTTGAGCTCAAGGCCATTGTCACATTAACGAACGACAAACCGATCGTGATGGGTGTTTACATTATCACTAAAGCTCGTGGTGTCCTCGCATCTGTTTCTGAACAAGCAGCATCTCTACATCGCTACAGTGATGTAAACACACCCCCAATCTACAGGTGAATAGAGAACATTCCAAACATCATTACGACTTCTGTGATATCATTCGAGACAAAATGAAAAGCTCTTTCTTGTCCTTTATTTCTTCCTTGATCGACATCCATGTGTTGTGAACATCTTCATCGCCAATCTGCTCATCCTGAGCCAGTGCGTTCGCAAGACCTGAACGTGCAGCTGCATCATTGCTTTCATTGACTCTTTGTTGATAGAGTTCTATCGCTTTTTCCCGGTTCTGACAAAACTCCGCCAATTCCGTGCAACAACACATACCCCAAGTTTAAGACTGCTACTAATTTCTGATTGCTACGCACCAGCTTTCCAGTAACCTCAACGCTTCCTCGCCGTTGCGCTTGTCTTCGGGTGCTCTCTCCAAAAGCAAGCTGGTCAGGTTCAGCGTTTTCGCTTTCCATACGGTTCCAATACGTTTCATTCCGTCCGTCATAATTCTGCAATCGCCGCGAAAACGGTAAAGGAATCTTTCCCATTCGAATATACACTGGCATTGATATAAAAGATATGAGATTCCAGTACAGGACGACCAGGCAGAGCGCCGGAATTGCTCAGTTGTTTACATAGGCATCCAGACCAAATCGTTCCGCACACTACCGTTCATCAAAAGGCCTCGAAAGCGCTCCTTCGCCTCTCTCAGGCCGGCTTTACGCCTAGTTTCACTAAGTGTTATGGCATGAACCAATTCCTCTGCTGATTTCTGTTCCCTGCGCCGACTCGGAGCGCGCCAGCTTCACGTTGAGCTTCGGCTCACTCTTTTTGAATCGTAGCAATGAAGCATATACGCCGTACTTGTCCGTTTGATTATGAAGCTTGAAATGATATTTCATCAAACCTGCAGCCGCTGCTAAACATGATTTGTAGCCTTTGGTACCACTCCAAAAACATACCGCAAGCTTTGGATATTCCAAACGCATTCCCGTGGACAGCATCATCCAGGAAGAAAGACAAATCACGATTATGATCGGGACCATAGAATTCATCTCCCAACAATAAGAGACTAATCAACCGAGCACGCGCGGCAGGTGCACCATAGTGTCAAGGTTCTGATTTTGGAATGTTCCAGATTTGTACCTGGGCCTCGCGTGATTTGGGATCCGAGCCGTCTTGCTCTGTTTCGTGGTCGAGAGAATACGACGTTCTCTTGTAAGATGAACCACAGTGTAGCGCGCACACGAGGGAAGGGAGCGCGGTAGTACAGTCCCTGAAACGCATATAGATCCAAAAGATATCCAAGCTCCACACAAAAAGAGCACAACAGAAACCTCTGTAAGCGTGTTAGTACTTAAAGCGTAGTAGGACTCACAAAATGAGGCCATGAAGCCACGAAAACTACTTAGCATAGATGAATAAAGAACAAAAAACAAGCATCGAAACTTTTATAAATCCACGAAACTTTATATAGACCAATAAAAGTATTGCTTTACAGAGACTCCATCTAAAGCGCGCCAAAATTCAAACTCAGCGTATGTTTCTATTAGCACAAGACGAGTACGAGTGCAAAGTTCAGTCCGCTCAGCGATCAAACATGCCGCAAGGGCAATTTTATCTGATAAAAGGAAGGGACTGATTCTCGCTCATCATTCAAATGAAATGTCCCGGAGAAACATTGCCGAAGAACTCAGACGAAGTCGAGTGTGCACACAGAAGTTTCTGAACAACCCATATCCAATCCATCAGCTAAAATTCATAGAATTTCAAGCAACGTGTAGAAGAATATTTATTTAATTCTGGAGAATGTCGAGGACGATGGCTTAAGCTTAGTGAGCGCCGGCGATCGATCGCGTCGCTCACACACAGATCGAGCATCGTTTTCATTGGTTTTGTAGTTCGTAATCATTTTCCTTTTATCCTCTCATGGTCTTTCTACCGTCTGCAAGTCTCAGCGAAGCAGCGAGATCAATGCTATTTGTTTTCGAATCTGATCCGAAGTCCACCTGCTTATCTCCAGATATAACTATCCCTCTCACTCAAATTGCATCAACAACTTCAACATACACACCTCCAACGTCGCTAGAGACGAACAAAACTCTCTCAACCCTCTCCAAATGCCTGAACTTCAACATAACACTTGATCCAACCTGTCTCGTAGACCCCGATCTGTTTTTCTCGGACAACCCTCTTATATCCGAAACAATTAATGCATCAACAAAACAGAAGTACTCAATGGCATTAAGAAATTTTATACGCGCAAACCATGATCTACGACACGAAACTATTGTTGTTGACTTCGTCATTGCTGCTTACATTCAACAGTGTTTTCTGGCCGACCCGCGACCTGGAAAACGACAAGAGATGAGCAATTTGGTTTGCATGCTTCTCATTATGGTTCCAATCCTGAAATCCAAAACTTGGGTTATCCCGTCGTTGCCTCAGTGGATGGAAACACATTAAGCCAGCGCAGTGTGCAACTCCGCTTACGAAACAGATGGCATTTGCATTCGCTTGGCATTTAATGCAGACCTGTAAGGCAAAGGCGGCGGCAGTTCTTCTACTGTCCTATGGTGCCTTTCTGAGATCTAACGAGGCTCTGAATCTTCAATGGAAGCAGCTTGCACTTCCTGGCGATGTTTGTCTCTCAGCATATGGCCCAAGAACGGCAGGAGTCAACATCATCGACGCCAAAACGTCGCGTCACACAGGACGGCTACAGTTCGTTCCAATAACCGATCCTCACATTATCTGTTTCCTTGTGAGGTACAGATCAGCAAACCCAACGCAGAGATCGTTTTCTCTTCGCCTTCGTTACCAGTCGTACTTGCAACTTATCAAGAGCACTGCCAGTAGCTACGGCATCTCCAATGCCAGGTTCTTAACGCATTCGGCTCGCATCGGGAAAGCTACAGACGACTATATTCAAGGGCTGCCGGTGGCTCAAATCGCAATCAATGGTCGTTGGAAGTCTATAAACTCTCTCCGCTACTACTTGAATAACGGAAAGTCATGGCTGCTGAACTTATCGATCTCACCCACCCAACGCAAGAGAATGGTAGATAGCGCTTCACAACTCGAACAGGGACTTCAACGTTTCTGATTTTCTACTGGAGCTCTGGACCAGTGCGCAACTTTCGAAAACACTTCCATAACGGTCCTTTTCTCATTCTATATGCCTCTTGTTCCCTTTCATCCTGATATCTGTCGCTTCCGATCGCTTCCGAAATTCCTAACACAGAAATCCACCTGCAGCAAATCTCTCATGGATTCCCGCATGCACTCGACTCCCGCATCCAACCCACAAGAAATCGGCTTTCATGGACCGCATATCAACCCCCCAGTCTCTCAGACGGAAAATCCTCGACCCCCGCCAAATCCGAGCCAGCTTGCCTCCGCAAACATCAATGGTCTCGGTTTGAGCGCACAACCAAACCCCACACAGGCTGTTCAGTCCCTCTTCTCTTCTGCTCAACCAGTACCCGACCACCCACCCCCTTCGGCCTCGATCGCTACCCAGTCGTATGGTAACATTCGATTGATCAACCCCGTTGTCATTTGCACTCAACTCACAAATGCACAGCTTCTCTCTATCACGCAGTCAGCCCCACTCGCCGAGCGAACGGCGTTCGGCCCCTTTCCGACTAAGGAGCAGCTAATTACCGACTTCTTCCGCCTGCGAGACCTTGAGGTTTCTTCACTCTCACTATCTTCCAACGAGGCGAAAGCAGCTCTTCAGAAGCTCATGAAGCTTACACCTCAACAAATAATAGACATGGCCGCAACCGCAGGAGAAGATCTAGTGAAACTCATGAACTCTGCCCTAAAGGCAGAACCAAATCTCTTCCCGCGAACGATTCCTTCTCACCCTCATCAGGCTGCGTCTATAGCCATAACCTGGCTCTTCTCAGCTTACCGCCAAATTCATCCCACCCAACGGCAAACTACACCACAGCCTGTTACAACGCAAAACCTGCGATCCATCACACCTCTTCTGTCCATTGCACGTCCCTCTCTCTCAGGAGTACCGCAAGCTACTGATCAAGAGTCTTCAGACGATGAAGAACCCTCCGCAGCCCACAAATCAAAAAAGCAGTTCATCGTCCCCAAGAACTTCTCTTTCGGGGTATCCAACTCGGAAAAATCTCTGCTCCTGCATTATCCGGGGAAGGGTACGACGTCGACAACTCTAAGAGTGCAGGAGCTAATGGGCCCCGCAATTCTTTCCATGATGATATCCTCAGGAACCGACATCCCGACTTTCCTGCAGCACAGTTTTCAGCATTGGAAACGATCGCCATCGGGGCAACCATATGCCTCGGAGATCGACGCAGTCACGCTCGGGAGGATAATACACATCGAGATGTTGATTCACGACTCTCCAAAGCAAGCCCTGGAGCAGAGGCCTTCTCTCGAAGTCGCACTGCGTCGCCTTTACGCCATTCTTCACGTCCAGGAATCAATTTCAACAGGTGTAGACAACGACTACAAGGACGCCTGGGAGGAAGTGGAGCACATCCTGGAAATAATGCCACAGGGAACTGTACGATCTCAAGAACTCGAAGAGCACATGACAAGGCACATCTCTCTCAAAAAGAGAAGATGCACCGGCATCAAATCTATTCAGGAGTTCCGCACGAAGAAGCGCAACTCCAAAAGCCATCGAAATTCTCGCGCCAACGACGCGGACAAAAGCGAAAAAGAACGCCAGGGCAGATCGTGATGTCTCCTTGCAAGCGTACTCTCGTCTTCCCCATCCCACCCCTTCCCCTTTCCATCCGACACTGCACTACAGCCAATGGCGTTCTGGATACGCTCAACAGCCTCTTCGCCGGTCCAAATGCTTCCGCTGCGTTACATCTTGCGAAAAATACCCCATCTCTTCCACAACTTCGCGCCCAAGAAGCCGTCTCAGAAGCTCTTCATTGTCACCGTTCTCAATCACTCGGTATATGCAGGGACTCGCAGACGCCCTTAGAGACATCCTATGTATCTGATATCCAGCTTCAAGATCATCTCAAACTTCACTTTCGCAACCCTACCTTGGCTTTTCAGCGAGGCGTGTTCAAGAGAATCGACCCCTTTCGCATCGCCCTTCCAAAGAACCGGTCTTCCCCAGACCACCGCAGCGCCCTGCATTGGATATATCGGATGCCGCCGGAAGTACAGCAGCTCTTTCCAACCTCTAGTGCAAGTCCCTTCGAAACAAACATATTCGAAGCGACTTACGGACCTGATAGCCACGAATTAAGAGCCTCGCTTCCCAAACCCATTACCCATACAACTCCACGAAAGTACGTGAAGCTCCTCGAGAGGATTCATAACGCGGGCATGGTTACATGGTCTGTGGTCTCCGACGAAAATCCGAACTACTCAAAACTTGCCGACGCAATCCAGCTTTCGCTCTTCGCTGTATCTAAGTCACCTGATGATGACAGACTAATTTCTTGGCCTCGTGTACAGAATGAACTGTTTCAAGATCCTCCATATACTTCGCTCCCCGATCCAGGTCTCTTCTCATCTATCACCGTCTCTGGTGGCCTTTCGGCGTTCTACTTTGACGTGGCGAACATGTTTCACAATATATCGCTGCCAAAATCACTCTCCAGCCTCTTTCCGTTACCCAAGGTCAAGTTTAAAGACCTCCCTCCCCTGCTTTCCGAATGCCTTCGAAAAACCTTTTGCGGCAAGCTCAACGACGAAACTACACTTCGTCCTTGCCAGGCTTCGATGCCTATGGGTTTCAAATGGTCAGTGTTCGTCAGCCACACCTTCGCAAACTCCCTCATACAACAGTCTTTCTGCATATTCAGACAATCCCGTCTCGTGCCTTTTACAAAATTGTCGATTGTCGCCTTGGCAAAGGAGAATACCCCAATCAATATCACCTCACATGTTGCGCTTCTTCTACACATCATTGATGATATTGCGGTAGTATTGAAAGACTGGCCTCCGCGATCAGTAATTTTACTGCACAGGATTATGAGAACCATTTTTCTGTCTGCAAAATTACCGATCAAGGAGTCCAAATCGTGTCCGGTAACGAAAGTTGTAACAAACGAGCTAACATTTATTGGCTGCACTTGGAATTTACTTGATAATCGTATCTTTACCGAAGCGTCGAAGGTTTCTTCTCTGCAGAGTACCTTATCCCACGTCTTGCAATGCACTTCGATCAACCAATCTGACTGGCAATCTATTCTTGGGAAAATAATCTGGCCATGTCTTCTAAACAGACCACTTCTCTCCTGCTTATCTAAAGTTTTCCATTACGCAAATGGAATTAAAACGTCGATACTACTGTCTGAGGCCATGAAGCGGGAGCTACTCATGGTATCTCATCTGGTACCCCTTGCAACTGTAAATCCATCACTATCCGTTGCGGACACGATCATCACTTTCGACGCATCCCCCCACGCAGGAGCCGTCTTGTACGCTCAAGTCAGCAGTGACATTTCATCATCGTTGTGGAACATTTCTCAAGCCTTAAAATGTACCCCCACTCCCAGTAACAAAGCCACTTCGTTGAAGCAGAAGGTGGCGGGGATCTACGCTACTATCAAATGGAAACGTGTTTTAGTGCACAGATGGCGAAAGGAAGAGCATATCGATGGTCTAGAAGCATCCACTGCAGTACTCGCCTTGAAGTGGGCCGTATCGAACAATATTTCGAACTGTCGTCTGGTTGCGTTTACAGACTCTCTAGTCACACTCGGTGCCTTGAATAAGGGACGGTCGCCTTCGACAATGATGTTGATTCGTTGCAGACGGATTGCTGCGTTGTGTTTAGCCTTCAACATTCGTTTGTCATTGCTTCACATTCCTTCAAAGCTTAATGCGGCGGATGGCCCTTCACGGCCCAATCTCGCCTAAGATCGACAGCGTTTCTACACACTGTGCATGGGAATCGGGTACAGCTCAGTCTGCTGGGACTGAGCTGTGAGCGGCAAGGTTACGACCTACCACTCGATGAGAAGCTTATACTTCTCATCTAATCCCCTTCACACCAAGCCATAAAGATCGTAAACCGGAAGAAGAAAAATAATAGAATTTCAAGCAACGTGTAGAAGAATATTTATTTAATTCTGGAGAATGTCGAGGACGATGGCTTAAGCTTAGTGAGCGCCGGCGATCGATCGCGTCGCTCACACACAGATCGAGCATCGTCCTCATTGGTTTTGTAGTTCGTAATCATTTTCCTTTGAACACACCAAGCCATAAAGATCGTAAACCGGAAGAAGAAAAATAAAGGCAAGAAAAGTGAAACTTTCTAACACCACTGTCTGCCCCAACGTATGTCATGCCTCATGCTTCCACAGAAGTGCTGCTGATATACAAAAGCAGTACGGCCAGCCTGTAATCGTCCATACAGTACGACAGATCTTGATCGACAGACCCATTTGCGTAACCAACGAGCTTAGAAACGATCGTATATGAGCAAAAAACACAAAAAACCAAAACGGAGAGAGCACGAAGTAATTTTGAGATTGTTAACATCAAATGGAAAAGGATCATTTTCAGTGACGAAAAGAAGTTTAACTTAGATGGTCCAAATAGACCTGCATCTTATTAGTATGATTAACGGACGACTGTAGAGCTGTTCTCAAAACATAAGAAAGATGGAGAGTTTACAATGATTTGGGTGCAATTTCATACTATAGTATAAGCGATTTGGATCTCGTTAACGTCAATCAGGACTCCGTTAAGTATTGCAAAACTTTTTTGCAAACTTTACTTCCCTTTGCAGCGGACGTATGTGGGGAAAGATGGACGTCGATACATGATAGAGCCTCAACACAACGCTCTAATCACATTAAAAATGACTCTCTGAGGACAATGTGGATGTACTGAACTGGCCTGCAGAATCCCCACGCCTTAAGACTATAGATAATATTTGGGGTCGTCTTGCTAGAATTGTCTATGGAGGTGAAAAGCAGTTCGACAACATTGAGGAACTTGCGAAAGCGTTTGTTGATTGTTCGCACAAAATTGATGACGAATACATAAGGACGTTGTACTATTCGATGCCACGTCGTCTTGTTTCTGTAATTGAACGCAAAAGAGCTACTACAAAGTACTAGTTCAAATGAAGTGCGAGGTTTTGTTTTTTGGTCTTTATAATGTTTCGCGGCTCTATATAAATTTCACTGTAGCATTTCTATAATAAAAATGAGCTTCTTGGTTCTACTTGTGGCTTTATGGTGTCCTTTTGTTTTGCTCTGCGTCCGTTTCATGGCTACACGCGAGAAAACGAGCTGTTCTGTGTAGTTTCGGCCTCCGACCGGCCTCTAAAAGGATTTATAGCCGTTTCGCGCACTGTAGGTTCGTGCACGGCATGACCGCCGGCGAGCAGCCCACTTGCCGGGGACGGTTGTGCAAATATTTATTTGATGCAAGCTACCGGACATCGCGCTGTGCGCACTGGACAGCGTTGCGCAAACGTGTCGTGTCCTCATGGCACTCGCCTCGCCAGAGGTCAACGGGCTGTGACATACGGAGTGTCTCAATGGAGATGGAACGAACCACTCTGTTACAGTTGGTAGCATCTAATGGAATTCTTTTCTACAAGAATTGTTCAGTACGCGCAGAAGAATGCCGTGTGCGACGCGAAGCAAGGAGTCTGGAGATCAGAATTCTGCAGATGACAGTCCGACGCTGAATGCTTTGCAAGATGAATTGCAAAGCTTAAAGAATACCTTGAAGAACCAGATCGAGTTGATTGAAAAGTTACAAGCACGTCTGGAAGGTACGAACGAGGCAATCGATGCAATCTGTAATACAAACGTAGAGCTACAAGCTCGTCTCACGCCAGATTAGCACGATCGGCTTGTAGCTCACGCTTTAGGAGACAGTAGATCACAACGCTGAGACATGTCAACGAGCGTGTAGCCTTGCCAAAGAGTTAGGTAGACAGCTGCAACATTATAAAAGGAGCGTCAGCTGGCCTTCCTCTCCATTCGGGGAAGGCCAGACTCCATTCATCATCATTGTGTTACATTATTGTAATACAGTAACGTACTTCAAGCTATTGTGTCACGTAGGTTATAGTACATAGACTGTTCTAGACTTTGTAAGGCACAAGAGACAGTTGATATCAAAGAGCTACAGCTAGATTTGTGAGTATAAATATCTGTGAAGAGCTGCCGCTAAAAGTAATCAAAATAGAAGGCAAAACTGGAATAGTTCGACCTATTCCAGCCCTTTCACCCAAAGTGATCACAGAGTGTTTCATAGAAATCTTCGAATTTTCTTGCTCTGGTAAGATTCGGTTGATAGACAGGAAGTTCCTCTACGAAACCACTTGTATTGAACGTTTTGAGCGTAATAAAAGGCGGAAATCTCTCGAGTTCTTGGTACACTGAGTGCTCGGTGTCTTTGACGCATCGGATTCTCTCACGGTCTTCGGATTCGAACGTTACTTTTATGACTCTTGCAAGGAGCCAGCCTCGCTCATCCCATGACGCACATCTGGAGAACATTTCCCTTGGCAGCAATTGAATGTGGTAATAGAGAAGCCGGAAAGATCATCCTCTAGAGGATCAACGATATATGGCAAAGCTCCTTCTGGGAAGACAGCTGTGCATTTTGATTGCATGTTGAGCTAATTGGAGGAAACTCTTTGAAAAAAGTAGCGTTTCTAGACGTGTTGGAGTGTTCAACAGAACTGGAACAATGTCCAAAATTCAACGCTAATAAATAGATTTCTTATAAATGTATCAATAGAGTTACAAAACGGTTATTATTTCAGAAAAAATTATGCGCCATGTCACACGGAGCATTTTGTGCTCTTTTTTGGAGACACGCACTGTTTGGATCAGTTTGCTACCAGCAAATGGAATTCTGAAGAAAAAAACATATCTGGCTGGCCCTGAATTCGGATGATGAAAAGAACACATGCCAAAATGTTAGTTTTCTTTGACACTCTCCTACGTGGAACAATACCAATAGTTTGGTATGGTGGAAAGGGTTCACACAATTTCCAATTTATCATGTCCTAAAATGGGAAGTTTTTTATGGCAATATGGATATTTTTGAAAATCGAAAACAGTTTATTCAATTCTAAAACGAACGTTAAGTTCTAGAGCAACTTTAGTCAAAATTTTGCATCATCTTATCTATACAAGAAGAATTGCTAGTGAAAAAGTAATAAGACTGTAACTATAATAGAACGTTTGATATACTACGGGCATGTGTTTAGCACTAATTTACGTCCATCGTATTACAGTAACCTTTTCTTTACGCGTGCACGACAAGAGCTTTGCTTGCTTCTCGAAGACATCCTGTACAAAACAGACGATTCTGCGCAAAATCTGTGTCTTGTGCGATATAACAATGTTATAACACCCAAAACAGAGTAACTACTCAAAAAGACAGCCATGGTACAGCGATTTGTAAATTGCGCAGATTCTGACAACGCAACAAAAATCAGAGTAAACATGTACAAACTAAATGACAGAGCAAATAGAGAAATTAAGATGAAAATTATTGCTTTCTACGTTGAAACAACTTTATTGCGTATAAAACCGATAGATTCTTGTTAGCGCTGCATTTCTTAATTCTAAGCTACACCATTCCTATCATGGCGACCATAACTCCCGAACATGTACAGGGCGAAGAAAAGGCGTCGTGCGGAACCTTCATATCGCCAGATCGGTCTGACGAAGATACAATTGAGCCGCGCAACTAATTTAATTTTGCGCAAATACGGATATATGCGCATTTGCTGCGCATTTGCTCTAAATATTAGTATGTTTCTCTATTGCTGGGTTATTAAGTAAAATAAATGTATTGCGTTGTTATCAAGGTTTTGAACAAAATAGGTCTTACTACGTGAAGATCCAGTTATTGCACAATCACTTCATTTTTGCAGTGTAGATCTATTGATACCGTTCTGCAGATTCGCTGAAGCCAATGGTCGTTCTGAGCGTTATACGAGCCATGTCTCAAGATATATGGTGAGAGCAATGCAAACGACCCGAAGGAGGAAGAGAGGAGCATGTGAAAATTGACGAAGGAAGAGACATTCGTTCCATAAGCGGCATTTGATGGGTTTTCAAACGCAAAAACTGTAGAGCAGTAGATTGTTAAAGTTCAGCGCGGATGGGCGAGGTTTGCTCTCGAGTGCATTGCCCGCTGTTGGGCTGTGTTGCCTAAAGGTAAAGCGGCAACAAAAAAACCACAACATCTGCAGACTCCTGCGCGGCTGTGAGCTGACGAGCTGTCGATTGCAGCGGTTGATGCAGACGTATATGCCCTTTAGAACATTTTATGATTCTTTAGCCTGCTCTCAGCAGTTGAAAAGACTAGTAAATGTCGAAGGGCTAAAATATGTTGATTGATTCAATGTAGATAGATGAGAGTTGAGTTGCTCAGACAGTAGTCTCTCTCTCTTCTTTATTCCTGAAGTACGCATAAATCATCACCAGTATCGATCGTAAGGCATGGCAGTTGCAAGGCATCCTAAGAGGCGTAATTACACGCAAATGCTTGTATCTATTTCTATAAATTACTCATAGAACATATCGTAGACTCATATACGCATTCATTGAAGAAGGATTCCACTTCTGTGCTCATGAGGATAATGTTAAGTGTTATTCGGATAAAAGCAAAGTATCCAGTGCAGTCATATCGTGGTAGACATTCAATCTATTCTGCGTGCGCTCCGCTCACCAATTGACAATGGTTCGTACTTGAATGGGGGGTTTTCCCTTTTCGGCGCGTTTTGTGTTAAGAAATGATGGTACGGGAGATTTGGAGCGCAGCAACAAGGGAAAGAGCAGTTCGAAGATAGAAAAATGAAGGGGGCGATAATGCCCGTACCGAATTGTGAAAGTGAATCAAAAGGGGTGTCCCAGGACATCCCTGGGACACCCCGTTGTGACATATTGTCAGCAAAGTTCGGAGATATCTGGTTCAGATATCTCCGAGCTGCCGCAACAACCGCCACCATCAACGCGCCGCAACGCGGCACACCGAACAGAAGTGGTTGGTGCGGCGCCTCCGCGGCGCCGCGCCGCAACGCGGCACACCGAACAGAAGTGGTTGGTGCGGCGCCTCCGCGGCGCCGCGGCGCAACGCGGCACAACGAACAGAAGTGGTTGGTGCGGCGCCTCCGCGGCGCCGCGCCGCAACGCGGCACACCAAACAGAAGTGGTTGGTGCGGCGCCTCCGCGGCGCCGTACCGCAACGCGGCAGCAACAGTGTGGTGGCGGCGCTCGCGCGCCGCTGCCCGAGGCAGCGACAAGGAAAGCGTGGTGGCGGCGTTTGCGCGCCGCTGGCCAAGACAGCGAAGCGGCAACCGTGAAACCCGCAGGGAGGCCCCGGCGGCGCCGCCACCAGCAAGACGTGTTAAGATTGTGAGGCGGCGCGCGCGCTGCGCGCCACCACCACCGCTACCACTGCTGTCGCTGCTACTGCTGCGCACCACCGCTACCACTGCTGTCGCTACTACTGCTGCGCGCATTGTCGCTACTACTGCTTCGCGCTGCCGCTGCTACTGCCGCCACTGCCGCACTGTCACTACTGCCACCGCTGCGCGTCACTGCCGCTGTGCGTCGCTGTCGCGGCTGCCCCTTCCGCCGCGTTTGGAACAACCAACTCATAGTGCTTTAAGCAAGAAGGGGAGACAACACAATGTAAGAGGTAACGCAAACCGCTACTCGCAACGAGCGTGACTAGAAGCGTGACCTCGGGGCAGCGGAATCACTCACGCGATCAGGACGCAACGTGTCAGCAGCCTCCATATCTTCCACCACGCGTCTGACGCGGCGAAGAACAGCCATACGAGGAAGAGAATTACGGGAGAGCACGGATAGTTCCAATCCAAAGGCAAGTCCACGCACAAACAACGACGGAGAGGAGCGAATACCCTGATAGACAGTTGGGGCGTACCAAGGATCACCGAATAAAAGAGAACAGAGGGTATCTTCGAGGCCGACGATCGCCGCTTCATCGCGCTCGTCATTGTTATCAATGGCAGGAGACTCCGTAGCAGATTCGTCGGGGGCAACTTCAGCAGCTTCAAGGTCCAAAACGGACGAGGGTCGTGGGGGACTCGGTGCGCGGTTGCCATCATCATCCGTCAGTTGACGAATGGAGTCTGTGATGTTCATCGTGGTGTAGGCTTGTGAGTAGACGACTGTTACCAGACAGAGTGCGAGCTTACCAGACGGGTAAAGGTTAATGCAAGAGATTGTGATCTTAATATAGGAAGAGCGCCTCGACTACTGGCAAGACCGCTGTACTATATGGCTTTCGACCAACATGGGACAACTAATACCAGGACGAGGTGTCTAAGTGGAATGGAAAATGGAACTGTAGCGCTACCCTACAACATGTCCGACAGTCCACGGCAACATGGGTATAACCACAAGTGAATCAAAGGACCCTTACCTAGGTGGAAGGGTGGACCCAAGGCGCACCTGGAAGTGAATCGAAAAATTCGTGTAGTTTTACGAGATGTTCTATTCAACATTAGAGTACATACAATAACATCCTTGTCTATATAAACCCCCGAGTTGAGTGCCAAGCGGCCATCTCAGCTCGGGCAGACCACCTTCCCCTCTCAACAACTTTCCCCTTTGGCAATCGCCCCCTACCTTTTAGCACAGTCAGTGCCTCCCTGCCTTCAACCTCCCATCTCTCTCCCTCTTTCTCTCCACTATCCCCTGGCGGCTCGGTCTCCCGCCTACGCCTACCACCAACCACACTCCCGCTCGCGTAGCCCTATCAAGGGTTCGTGATTACGCTTGCGGCTGCCATTTGTTGTTGTGGTGGTTATTGTCTGTGCTTATCTCTTCGTTGTTTGTTGCTGTTGTCTATCGTTGGTTTTTGCCGGTTGCTGTTTGTGTCGTTCTGCAGTCCCGGCTGTTCCGATTCAGATTCTAAGCTCTACGGACTTGGGCGGTGTTTCGTTGCCTGGACTGTCTGGTTGCAAGCACTAGCTGGGCACGTGTTGTTGATTGTTTATTGCCTGTTCTGACAGGCTGGTACCCCCTGGCATTTCTTCAACTGGGTTGTAACCACCCGCGTCATTGGCCTCCCCTGTTGCCCAAAAATGACGTCCACACGAATGGCAGAGTTCGCATGGCGAGCACTCGGCGAAGGGGAACGAGTGCTCAAAGGGAACGAGTGCTCAAAGGGAACGAGAGCGAGGAGAAGGATGGAAGGAGGATCTCCTAGTTAGGATGGCGCTCTCACCTGTCAGAGACTGATTGGTGGAGGGACGGATTGGAGGGACTCATTTGTCATTGTTGGATAATGCAGGAGCACGTGTGCCCGCAGGCATTCGTAAAGTGACTGTCGCGTGCCTGTGGTGCACACGCATTGATCTAGATATAGTTTTTATTCTGCACATTTTTATTGGGCGCTGCCCAGCTTCCAGCATGGAAGCTGAGCATTGCGCCCGCATAAATACTCGCCTCTCACACTGGCGGCTTCACCGCTCGAGGGGGGGGAGGCAGGAAGCAACCCGCACACCAAAAGAGTCAGTGGCCCCCCCTTTGTCGCCATCACCTCCACCCCTACAACAACAACGCGCGTCCTCCCCCGTTTCCTTGCGCAACATGGTACTCTCGAGGAGGGCTGATGCTTCAAATAGTATGGCCACTAAACTAATGTTTGACGGTAAAAAGTGTCGAGGTTTCAAAGTTCTTTTTCTACTTCGAGAATGTGTTGATGAGAGGTAAGCCTGAAGATGAAAACGCAACTGAGCTTCTCTGTCATCTTGAGGGAAAAGCCTTTGACTACTACTATAACACCTATGCAGCGGATGGCATATTGCTTCCCGCAGCAGATGACTACGAGGCCGTGAAAACCGGGTTCTTCAAAGAGTTTACAGAAAATGTCGAGCCTCAAGAATACATCCGAAGAGCAATGATGTGTAGATTACGCCCTGTTGATACACTGGCATCTCTTCAAGAGATGGATACCTGCTTCAACAAAGCTGGATTCAATATGGAAGCCAAGTTTGGACTGCTAAGGAATGCAGTGACCGAACATATGGACATGACACAGTTCGTTCTTCTTCGTGGTGTTACTGACTATAATTCTCTGAAGGCAACAATCAGAGACTTTGTGGCTTGCCGAGAAACTCTAAACTCTTCTGTCAAGGCCAGAACGCCGCTGGGTACGGAAAGATCTGAGAGAAGGTGGATTCTTCGCCGACCAGAGCAGACGGTGCAGAGCCTGGAGTCCAAAGTGGAAGACTTGACAGACAAGCTTGCACATCTCACACTACTGGTACAAAAGAAGCAAAGTGTCCAAATTGTTGACGCAAATGTGAGAACTTGTTCTTTCTGCCAGAAGCCAGGACATGGCGCCAACAGGTGCCCCTCAAACCCACACCGTGACACAAGATGTGGGCGCTGTCATAAGCTTGGGCATTCTAAGGCTACATGTTGGTCCCGGTCCCCTATTGAGAAAGAAAAACACGTTCGACTTGCGGAAGCAAACGTCGAATCCAAGGCAGAGGAACCTCTGAGAAAGAGGATTCCTCTACAGGATTCAGAGGCCACTGCCGCACAGGTCACTGTAGTCACCGAAGAACAAGAAGAGGATCCTGTGGTGGCAACGAAACGCGGTCCAGATGGCGAAGCACTTCTTAAGCAACCAAAAACCTCGAGGGTTGATATCGGCTCACTGCTAAACCCGAAAGACCAATTTCCATCTACAAAGTCCAAAGGTATAATAGACCTAACCGGCCCACCGGTGTACAGACAACGCAGAAAAGCGGCTTCACGAAGGAAAGGTGCGAAAAAGAAGCCAGTAACCCGAGGCAAACAATCAATTCCAGAACACGTTGGAAGGTACAATGTCTTAATCGAGCTCGCTAATGCCTCTTGTGGATTCAAATTCGGCCAGTTACTACGTGGAGACGCCGAGGAGGCCAGACGCGAAATTAGAAAGTTGTTCGTAAAGGGAACTACCCCACGAAAGGTAGCAGCGGTGGAAACCGGGACCAGCCCGAGGAGACTTAAGGTAGTAACCGTGAAGCTATACGGTACGACCGTACGAGCACTGCTCGACTCTGGAGCCGTACCCAACCTTTTATCCACGAAACTATGCGAACGGCTGACCCTCTCTCCAGAACCTAGTGTCAGGAAGATTAAGGTCGCCGATGGGACTTCTTCCACAGTTCGAGGGGTCCTTCGCGACGTCCCTGTTGTCTTTGGAGATTCAAAAGTCACATTGAACTTTCTCGTTGTAGATGACCCCCCGGTTGATGTCATAGTTGGTTGCCCAGTGTTAGAGGAAATAATGGCTTGCATCGATCTTGGGAATCAAACCGTTTCTGTTACTATCGACGGGGTAACATCTGTGTTAGAACTAGAGTATGATCAGAGAATTTCTGAGTTATTAGAATCCGAGACAGATAGTGAGGATTTCACGTCCGACTCGGACCTTGTTCCGTTATCATCGAGCTCAGAAGAAGAGAACGATGACCTGGTACTGTCCGTGAGAGACGTCGAACCGTTTGAACCGGACCTCTTAACTGCAGGGGAAGCTGAAGAACTTCCAGATCTCATCGAAGAAGATTCAGAAGAAGAGGAATACGGCCACGACAAGGAGATCATAACCATGCAAGACCACAACGATGATGATGAGAAATCCCTACTTCTCGCAGCAAAATTGAGATATTTACCGACAAAGATTCAAAAAGAATTCATGAGGATGCTAAGAGATGAAAATCTCGCGGCCTGGTCCCTGAATGACTTGCGTCCTTCGGACGTGCCAGTGAAGCACTATTTTGAACTCAAAGATAATAACCCAATCCACTACCCTGCAAGGCGCCTCTCACCACGCCATAACGACCTCGTCAAAGCAGAAATTGATAATATGTTGAAGACAGGTATCATTACGCCCGCCACCTCAGCATGGTCCTTCCCGATCGTCATAGCCACTAAGAAAGATGGCAAGCCACGATTCTGTGTGGACTACCGAACGCTCAATGCCAGGATGAAGGCTGATAGATGGCCTCTCCGGAAGATTGAGGAGATATTTGACGATCTAAAGGGAGCCCACATCTTCACGACACTAGACCTTTTTTCCGGATATTGGCAGGTTCGGGTATCGGAGGATTGTAAGGACGCCACCACCTTTGTTTGTAGATTTGGCACGTACAAGTTCGAAGTAATGCCGTTCGGACTTATGAACGCGCCAGCTACATTTCAGCGGATGATGGATGTTGTCCTTAGAGGATTGAAGTATGCTCGGGTATATTTAGATGATGTCGTGATATATTCGAAATGTATAGACGACCATCTGACACATTGTCAAAGTGTGTTCGCTCGTATCCGAAACAATGGTTTGAAATTGAAAGTGACAAAGTGTAGTTTCGCCCAGTCCAGAGTCAAGCTATTAGGACACATCGTGGACAAGACAGGAGTTCATGTAGACCCAGAGAAAATCACGGCCATACAGAAGGCCCCGAGCCCCTCGTCGACAACGGAACTTCGAAGCTTTCTTGGCCTAGCGGGGTACTACAGAAGATTCATTCCAAATTTTGCGGAAGTCTCAGCCATTCTTCATGAAGCCACATCGTCAAAGAAGCAGTGGAGTTGGACCCCGGAGATGCAAGATGCATTTAACCATCTTAAGAACAGAATGACGTCACCCCCTGTGCTTACATTCCCAGACTTCAATCAACCTTTCATAGTAGAGACCGATGCGTCATCGATATCACTGGGCATCGTACTATCACAAAAGAAGGACGATGGGAAGATCCACCCTATTCAGTACGCTAGCCGCACTATGAACAAGGCTGAACGCCGCATGTGAAAGGGAAGCTCTAGCAGTAGTCTTTGCTCTTAAGAAGTTTAGGGTGTATCTCTTGTCATCAATGCCCTTCACACTAATCACTGATCATCAGGCGTTACAGTACGCTTTTCGAAAGAAAGATATCCACGGTAGACTAGCCAGGTGGATGGACCTTTTGGCAGAGTATGACTTTAAGATTCAATACCGAGCCGGTAGCAGCAATCAGGCCGCGGACTACCTTTCTAGAATTGACATACCGGAAACGGTGAGAGAGGGAGAATTAAGTCTGGTCGTACAGAACATAACGCTAGACAACGATCTTGAAGACGAGTTGGTGGCTACAAAAAGATTTCTTTCTGGCGTGGAAATAGGAATTGAAGACGCACAACGAAAACGCACAATTAAAAGGAACGCAAAAGGATTCATTGTTTGGAATGGAAGGCTCATGAGGAGAACATCAAAGGGATTGCGATCGATCCCCTTCCGAAATGACAGAAAAGTGATCTTAAGAGCCTTTCACGACGACATCGGTCATTGGGGAATAGACTCTA
This sequence comes from Gracilariopsis chorda, assembly GCA_003194525.1. NCBI lineage: Eukaryota > Rhodophyta > Florideophyceae > Gracilariales > Gracilariaceae > Gracilariopsis > Gracilariopsis chorda. Next base: position 19,166 of record NBIV01000417.1, read on the forward strand.
CCAGGAGTTTCGTATTGGAAAGGTACTGGTGGCCGAAGATATATCGTGACATCTTGGACTATGTGAAGAGCTGCAACGGGTGTCAACGAGCGGTAGGCATTCCGGCGTATAAGACTGGCCTTAAGTTTCCCTTGACTGGGCTCTTTCATGCGTTTTCTACCGATTTTGCGGGACCACTACCTACATCCCAGAAAGGAAATCGATTCATACTAGTATGTGTGGAACACGTGACGGGATGGCCGATTGCTCGAGCCACTGGAATGGCTACGACCCAAGTAGTTATAAAATTCGTACGCGAAGAGATCATACAGCCATTCGGTCTTCCCATGCTCATTATATCTGATAATGCAACCTGTTTCCGAGCTAAAGCACTAACGGAATTCATGAAAGAAAAGGGTATCACGTGGAAAACGGTACTCGCATATGCACCCATGTCAAATGGGAGAGCAGAACGGATGGTTGGTACCCTGAAAAGTGCGATAGCCAAAGAGGTTATCCAAAGAAATGAGGAATGGGACGTAGTTCTATCAAGAGTGCTTTACGGATATCGAAGACGCCAGATGATAGATGGGAAGTCCCCATTTGAGCTACTATATGGCACAGCACCTCGAATGAACAACCACGAGCCCGCCGCGCTTGTTGCTCACTACAGTAGTATCCACAGGAGATTAGAGCTAATGGACGCAGAAATAGGTAGAGCAACTCGTGCCTTACGCCAGGAAGAAATTCAGCGTGACGAAAGCGGAGTAATTCGCTTCAACGTTGGTGACGAAGTGCTCGTAGCAAAAGGACAAGCACTCAACGCCAAGAAGAAATGGACTCCATTTCAGTCCCGGTTCTACGGCCCCTGCCAAGTAATAAGATCATCTCACCCACGCTATGTTCTAAGTAGCTCACATCGAAGGGTGTCCCGAGAACCTATACACTCCAGACGGCTGGTATTGTACTATCGACGTCCTGCTCATCTGCAGGAGTAGACTATACAAGCAAATGTGATAGGAATCACTGCGTACAACTTAAGATAATATAGTAGCTGCTAAGAAGAACGATTATCCGCAGCTACCTGCGTTTATTTATGCAAATAGCATCCATCCATAGTATCAACCGAAAAGCTAGTTCGGAACCAGCTCATCAATTTCCGCTTTCGACTTCATCATGGGGCAAATACTTGATGGAACTTTCACCTGGGTCTTTGCGATAAGCCCATACATGACGACCGTCCGAGAACTGAACGGGATGGGGAAACTCAGCAAGAGCTCGGCCACCTAGTTTAGTGGCAGAAGACAGGACTTGGCGAACCTTCTTCTCTCCAGCCATGATAGGTACCATTACGGCATGAAATCGAGGGTCATCGTCCTTCCGATCGACGAGGCGGGAGCTACTAGAACGTCTCGTAGGACCTTTGCAGGCTGCACGGTGAACTGGAACAGACTCGATTATCACACGAACCTCGCCCAAAGTAGCCTGAGGGAGAGCAGCGTAAGCTCTGAAAAGTTCCGGCTCATGGCGATAACTAGCTCGAGTAATTCTAGTTGGCGGCGTCTGCAAGGCCCCACGACCTATCGGAGGGACGATACCAATGGCATTGTCACCTTGCTCGACATGCGTGCCTCTACCAACGGATGTGTAGGGATCTTGAACCCCCCGGAAGCGAGTATAACGTTCCCTCAACTCCGGACAAAGGCAGTCAAAGCCAGTAATTTCATCACCGGATTGACTCATGACTGGAAGAACTTATCTAAACGAACGGGTGACTTCGGTGAAAGGAAAGACTAACGCAATCATCTCCTGAACAGCTCTTATATAGAGGAGCATTGCAAAGCGAGTGAAGACCACTTTGTAGTTATGTCTACACCGGAGAAAAGCCTCAAGAAGACAAGATGTATACACAGAAAGAAGAATCATTTATTGGGCTCGAAGGAACACCATACGCATAGGAACTATGAGGACAATTCACTTAGTCTCGGCGACCTTTTGGACAGAGCTGACGGACCTCAATGATCTTCGAATACCGGGGATGACCCCCAGCGACTAAGAAGAAGGAATCCTTACAGAGTCGCAAGGGATGGCGCTCTGCACTATCCAGTATCATTCGGCGACGTCCATCGACCGCGACCAAATGGTTAAAGCGGGATGAAGCATGACGGCCATCATACACGATACGCACTAGGTAGTAGCCAGAAGTCACGTTATCCCAAGCGGGGAAGTTCCGAAGCTCGATAGAAGTTTTTCGAAGCTCGACCTTAAAAGGGAGCCTCGTCACGAAAGAGCTCATCTCCCGCAGACTCGCGAATGTAGTAGGATTCGTCTCGAAGTACTCGGACAACCTGTTGGCATCATCTCGACCACATGTCGCATCTATGACATTCAGGAGGGCAGCTTGCATACACTCACCATCGTTACTGCGAGTGTAAATGCGACGCTCGTCTCGTATGCTGAACTCCAGCAAACGAGTATCCAACGGACGCGCCCCTGAGCCTTGAGAGATGGAAACAGCGAATCCGGGATTCGCTTTGCACCATTCGATGATCAAACTACGGCAGTCTCTACCATCGATATCAACGCCAGACCCTGGAGCAACGGGCGGACTAGGCGTATGTCCACTCTTCGCAAGATTCTTCGCGGCGGTCGCCATCGGAGCAATACGAAAAGCCGGGCGAAATAAAGTCGTGTCGAACATCTGCAGTGTCCATATGTCAATCACCTGGAATCCGGAGAGTCCAACTTGTCGTCCACTTGCTCCTCTAAACTGTCCCTCGAAGAAGAGTATGCGGTCTACTTCCCATCCGGAGTGGCGTGAGCTCGATCTCGCAGAGTTGGATATTGAGGGAGCATCGTGGGCATGCGCCGAAGAAGAACCAGCTTTAAAAGGACCAGACCTTTCTCGAGGGGATCGATTATTACTCGCATCAGAGTGATGCGACCCTTTCTCTTGATCGGCGACGCGAGAAGTCGGAGCTGGCACGGAGCGTAGTCGTGGCGGCATCGGCAGATTTGTCTTTCCAGCGAACGATTTTCTGGGGGCCTTTTGTCCTTGAGGACTAGGTTTGTGTCGAGTTGACCGTTTGGATATCGATTCGGTAGGACCTTGTTTCCGAAGTTGTTGCTTACGTCGAGCGTTTTTGCCACCTTTTCCCATGGTTTCTCTTCCTACCCGAACACTTATCCCTCTTCTACAACGTTAGTGTAGATCGATTTTGGAGGCGAAAGGATCGCAGGAAGATATTCCCAATGGGCGTTGCCTAGTCGTGTAGTTCACTTTCGGCTTAGTACCTAGTCACGCTAGAAGCGTTTTCGGTGTGGTCCCGTATCCGCTCGCGCTTGAAGGTTGCCAAGCGGGAGAGCACGGAACCCGGACGGAAGGCCTGTTATATAGTGCTGAAACGCCGCCCGGGGCGGCGGTGTGAGGGGGGAGTGTGTCGCGTGCCTGTGGTGCACACGCATTGATCTAGATATAGTTTTTATTCTGCACATTTTTATTGGGCGCTGCCCAGCTTCCAGCATGGAAGCTGAGCATCGCGCCCGCATAAATACTTGCCTCTCACACTGGCGGCTTCACCGCTCGGGGGGGGGGAGGCAGGAAGCAACCCGCACACCAAAAGAGTCAGTGGCGCCCCCCTTTGTCGCCATCACCTCCACCCCTACAACAACAACGCGCGTCCTCCCCCGTTTCCTTGCGCAACAGTGACATTGACGCGTCAAAGGGCGCATGTCCGGCGCATGTTGAGCATCTAACTATTGACGAGGCTCATACAGGTGCATTCGGTTGTAAAGTTAGACAGCGAGTGGCCTCATGCAAGGCACTAGTAGACACTAGCCTTATGCAAGGCACAAGCGTGGACACACATACCATATAAAGTGCACGGGCGTCTCGGCGGCGGCGCTCAACGGCGGCGAGAATAAGGCGTTTGTTGCTTCCGATCCACACGATTGTGCGCGCGCTACATGGGTGCAACTTGTGTATACGTATACATATATTCTATTAGATTAGTTGTACTCCAATCTATAATACACGGTGTATTGCTGCTGCTTCACATGCAAGTAAACTTTACTTATGGGTTATATGTGTGAAAGGTTGTGGAAGGTGTTCCCTCCGGCCGGTGGTGCTCGGGTCAGCGCCGCCGGCCGCTCTTTATAGTCCTACAATTCTTATTAAAATGTACGTAATTAGGAGAGGTCTGCATTTGTAATCAAGAGAGTTGGACAAGATTACAAATGCAACTGACACTAAATTACAACAGCCGATAGTGCAGCCGTACAAATTGCGTGTCCTCACACTGTCCCTCGCAAACAACTCTAAAGTTATTTGCGCATCATTAATGCCACCGTTAAAAACCTAAATATCAGCAAAAACCATATAGGATAAAAAGCTGCATAGTTAGGAAAAGGTATAGCAATGTAATACTTATCTAAGTCCAAAATAGTGTTTTCAAGAACAGATAATCTGGATAAAACGCATAGAAACAAAAACAAAACAAGAAACAAACAAAAAAAAAAAATTGGTCAATAAATGTTCAACAGTTATTGTAGTCCGCACAAAACAGAAAGTTGGTATAAGCTTTCTCGGTTAGCAGCTTTTGTCATTATGTCAGCCGGCTGGGAATCAGTTCTGATCTCAAGTATTTTCAGCATTCCAGACTTCACAAGGTCTTTGACATGATGGTATTTCAGAGAAATATGTTTGTTTCTCTCAGACGTTTTTGAAGTCTTTGCAATAGAGTTTGCCGTAGAACTGTCTGTATAGATACAGACGGGATACATTCCGATAGGCTCTTCTTGCAGAATTTGGCAATGATGAAGCTCCCAAAATAGTCTTCGGATCCAAGTCACTAACTTAGCGCAATACGATAAAGCAATGTATTCAGCTTCTCCCGAAGACAAAGCCACGATTGTCTGTTTCTTGCTAGTCCATAGGATTGGAGCATCGTTGACTTTGATCAGTACTCCTGTCGTTGACTTCCTTGTTTCTCGGCATCCTGCCCAGTCCGCATCGCAAAAACCTTCCAAAGGTGATACACTGGTTGCGGGAAAGTGCATACAAAGGTTCTTTGTTCCCTTTAAATATCTAAGCACTCGCTTTGCCAAAGCTAAGTGCCTTAAACAAGGTTTATGAACCTGTCTCGCCAGCATTGAAGCTGCAAACATGACGTCTGGTCTAGAAGCCACGGCTAGATACATCAGTTGTCCTACCAGTTTCCGATATTTCCGGTGGAGTGGAGGAGGCAGCTTCTGTTCCTGTTCGCTTGTACCCATGATAGAGTAGCCATGGTGCAACGGTGTTTGCACAGGGTTTGCGTTTCCGAGGTTATATTCTCGTAGCAGCTTATCCACATACGTTTCCTGACTAACCTTGATGCCATGTCTGTCCCGACTGAGATGAAGTCCGACGAATGATTTGGCTTCTCCCAATAGTTTCACTTGAAAACGTCTCTTCATTTCGGCTTTAAAGTCGTCCAGAAGAGACCTCGAGTCAGACGACATCAGTATGTCGTCCACAACGATGACGAGGATCAGTATCCCACTGCTTGATCGATATATATAGAGACGGTAGTCCGTTTTCGATTGACGGAATTGCAGTGTGATCAACGTCGTGTGTAGAAACGATCCCCAGATCTGTCCAGCCTGCTTTGCCCCGTATAATGATTTCAGCAGTAGACATACTTTTCCCGGAACGTATGAAGTTCCAGACGAGTTCTGGGGTTGTTCCATGATCAATGGTTCATCGAGGTCGCCGTACAGGTAGGCGTTGCTGATATCCATTGTTTCCAGCAAAAGGTCTTGCGCAGCAGCCTTTGCCAATGCCAACCTTATTGTCTCAAGTCTTGCGACTGGGGCATAAAGGTTTTCAGGGTCGTAATCGATGTACGGTTTCTGCATGTCCCCTCGCGCTACACAACGTGCCTTAGGAAGGATATCCAAAGGTTTTGCGCTGAGTTGTTTTGCCGTAAATGTCCAAAGGAATGGGATTGGATTCATTCCTGGTTTTCGGTCAATGAGCTTCCATGTTTTGCGTTCGATGAGAGCGTCATACTCTCGGTCGATTGCGTCTGCCCATTCTGGTATTGTCCTTGCTTGGGAAAATGTCTTTGGTACTTTTTCCAGCTCACTGTTATTTGTTGAACGAGTGTGTGCCACTAGACAATGTTCCAAAGCTGAGTCCAAGTGTTCTTCATCCACTTCGTCATTACGTTCTTCTGCTTCTGTCCTGCCCAAGGACGAGAAGTCGAGAAGCTCGTTGATGGAAGGCAGTATTTTCTTGGCCATCTTAAAGTCCCTTTGCCTCACCATGATCACTTTCTTTTGGGAAGGTATGTATACCCGATACAGTGTTTGGAAGCTCTCCATTCCAACGAAGTGGCCGTAGATGGCGCGTGGGAGTATTTTCTTGTTGGGAATGGTTTCCGACCTGTATATAAAGGCGTGGCCATCTTGTCCAAACTTCAGTAATGTATCGAACGATGGATTTTGTCCAAACCACTCTTTGTAGGGGATTCTCATGTCAAGTCGTGAGTTTGGAAGGCGGTTTCGCAGCCAGTTTGCATGCGATATCGCTTCTTCCCATAGTTCGAGTGGTAATTTTGATGCAAAGAGCAGAGTTCTGGCCGTTTTCCATAAGTCTTGGATAATTTTCTCCGCTGCGCCGTTAGACTCATGTGCATGTGGAGGAGTGTACTCCAAGAGGATCCCGTTATCTAATGCGTAATGGATGAACTCATTAGACCTATTCTCACCAGCTCCGTCGAGGCGAACGTGGTACAAACGGTTTTGGGGTTGTTCGTTTTCTGCGAGAGCCTTGTACCAACGTATTGATTGCGTGAATTGGTCTTTCTTAGTCAGGAAGTATATTGATGATGCCCTTGTATTGTTGTCAAGTATTACCTGCATGTACTTTGATCCTTGTAACGAAGGTGGGGATATTGGGCCTGTGAGGTCTGTGTGTGTCAAAGCTAAGGGGTGGTTTGCCACTGAATGCAAGCGTTGGGTTGGAGATCGCCTCGATTTTGCCTCAATGCATGGACTGCAATGTATGTTTTCGATTTCCGTCGGCGGCAGGTTAGGAATTCGTGAAGATTGCAGGATTGTGCGAAGCAACCTGTCCTTGCCGGGGTGTCCGAGTTTTTCATGCCAGTCAATTGCTGTGTTTCCGGGCATGACTTGTGCGGTTTGGGCTGTCGATGGAGCGATCGGCTTTGGTAGTGGGTACAAACCGCTTTTAGCTTTGCAGCGATGAAGTTCTTTCCCGTTTTTGACGTCACTTAGGACAAATCCATGAAAGGAGTCTTCGTTGGAAAAGGAAACGTTTGTGTGCTGTGATAAGACGTATAATGAAATAAGGTTTGAGTCAAACGAAGGTGTGTGCTTCGCAGGTAACCTTATTCCGTCTCCTACTGGCAGCATAATTGTCCCTGCTCCAACTATTTCCGATTGTCTGTCGCATGTTCGGACGGACTCATTTTCCACAGGCTCATAATCCCAGAAGAGGTTTCTGTCGTTTACAAACACATGAGTTGCTCCACAATCCAGCCAGGTTGTAGTTCCATTGTTCACTGAACAATATTTAGCTTCGGCAATAGCTACGAAACCTCGGGGCTGGGGGTTGCGGTTGTAGTGACTTGAGGGTTTGTTTGATCCTCCGTTGGAGTCCCAGTTCCTGTTTCCAGTACTAGATAATTGGTGTTTGTGTTTGTTGGCTTGGGGACCCCTGCGATGGTTTTGGTTGGGGTTGTTTTCTTTTCTCAACCGGCATTCGGAACGAATGTGACCTAGTTTTCCACAATGCCAACATCTAACGGATTTAGACTTCCTTTTCTTCACGGAGGAAATTAAGGATGTCTTTCTCGCAGCCATGTAGGGGTGCTGTGTATTTGGTGGTGGAGGTGCGGGGCTTGTTTGGTTTCTCGAGTCCCTGTGTTTGCGTCTGTCCATTTCTGATCTTATCAAAGAAGCAACTTGGTCATGTTCCATATCGTTGGCGTCTGCAAGTAGTGTGATAGCCATAAGAGAGTCTGGTAGAGTTCTGAGTAAGCAAGCAGTTCTCTCCTTATCGTTGAGAGCATCTCCTAGGCGTGCCAGTTCTAGAAAGATTGTTTCCATTTCGTGGAGATGTTCAAGGATATTTCCATCGTCCTTGAAAACGAGATTGTTCAGGCGCTGTCGAAGGTTCATCTTGGTTTGGATGTTATCCTTCTTGTACGTACCCTCCAGTTTCCTCCAGACGTCCAACGCAGAACATTGTTCGCGTTCCAGTAATTCAGAAACGGCAACTACTGGTTGTGTTCCAAGGTTTTGAACAATAATCGAACGAGCTTTTCGATCCGCATCATCCCATCGGCGGCGGGCTTGGGCTGAGCTCTCGCCTTCCAATGGTCTGGGTTCGGTTAAGACGAAGAGAACTTGGTCAACATTCATCAAGTCCCTTATGTAGATCCTCCATGTGTAATAGTCCGAGGATCCTTTAAGGCGGGGAATAGTGCGCTTGCCTTCTTCTCTGTTCTCACTCATGTTGATGCCTTGTGAGTAGAGAAAGAGTGAATTGACCTCTGGTTATCGAGGTACCTTTTGTTAGTCTGCTTGACCTCTGGCTAGCGAGGTACCTTTTATTAGTCTTCCTTCGAGCGGGCGCACTGACAGGAGAAACTACCTCCGCTACCCTAAGGGTTCAACCCCTGGAACCGGGTCACACTCTCCCGGTGAGTCGCTTTGATCTGCCTGCTAAGCTTCTCGCGAAAAGAAGCAAAGTGCCTTGAATCCTTACGAAGCTTCCAAGGGAGGTTACTAACTGAAGATAAGTTTTCACCAGTTGACCCCTTCTGGCCTCTTGCAGGAATGCTGCGCGGCGTTCTTCGGAGCGATAAGTTGAAGGAGATAGTACAAAACTCCACCGGCGTATGCGGTAGCTTGGGCCAAACGACGACACACCGTGTCACCACTAGCAGACAGAGCCTCCCCCAGCAGAGCCGGTTATCCGGAAGGAATGTCAAATCTAGCAGATTACTTCAAGTGCCCAATCGATTCCCGTACCGGTGCTCAGCTTGCAAGCTACCACGCCTTTATCCGTTCGACGAAAAGAGATGAAAAAAAGAAGAAAAACAAATACCACAAAGATACAAGATGAAAAAAAAAGCCTTTTATCAGCGAGAAGAGAAAGGTTGTATGTTGATGCTTCCGTGGGTCCAAGGAATGGTTCGGTACAGAGCGTTGCGGGGCGCCGGTTGAAGTTTGGTCAGCGGTTGTCGAGGGGAGAGGCGGCGGGGAGGGTTGAGCGAGTGCTACCATGTGAAAGGTTGTGGAGGGTGTTCCCTCCGGCCGGTGGTGCTCGGGTCAGCGCCGCCGGCCGCTCTTTATAGTCCTACAATTCTAATTAAAATGTACGTAATTAGGAGAGGTCTGCATTTGTAATCAAGAGAGTTGGACAAGATTACAAATGCAACTGACACTAAATTACAACAGCCGATAGTGCAGCCGTACAAATTGCGTGTCCTCACAATATGCACAACCGAGCGCGGATATCGGGGCACGAGACGGCAAATTATAGGCGCGAGCCGTAACTTTAGGCGAGCATATGAATATACTCACTATTCAAGTTGCCTGTAGCCGGCTACTAAGTTGTCACACTGGTTTGAGTGTGATAAGCAAGCACCAGTAAATAATCCAAACTGGTCAAGTTCGATAAGCATACTAATTTAGAGTTTACTAAGCTATTTAAACCATATAAATACATTATCATATTCGCTGCCACGGGTACGTGCTCGCGCGTGCTCGCAATCGCCCTGAGCCCCTTTTCTGCTTCTTCGAATCTGTGGAAGCTGACGCCATCATGTGTAGCCAAAATCTCTCTCCACCCTCACCACGGCCGCCGTCTTCCCGAAACGACAGCCTGCAACTCGCACATTCATGAGGTCGCCGCACCTGCCGCAAACCTTACGTGCCCCCACCGAAGCCGATGCGCTTCTCTCCCCGTCCAGCGCCGCCACATCGCCCGCCCCTGAGCACTATGGGCTCGCGTGGATCGCTTTGGCCGCGCTATGCTTCTCCTTCACCACCATTTCCATCCGACTCAGCGCCACCCACTTTGGCTTTTCCACATCTGCCTCCGTGTTGCTCCGCTCCATTGCCCATTTGGTGCTTTCAACCATGCTGCTTGTCAGTTTTGTGCATCAGTCACCTCTCAATCTGCCGCCTTTGTATCTTCGCATGCTATTTATCAGGGGCTTGTTTGGGACGGTTGCTATGGTGCTTGCGTTCAAATCGCTCTCTTATTTGCCTGCCGGTGAGGCTTGTTCCATATTTGCGTGCGGTCCTATTCTCACCATGATACTTTCAAAGCTCGTATTGAAGGACACTTGCGCTGTACACGATGTGCTGTGTGCGCTTGTGGCCTTGCTTGGTGTGTGGTTGATTGCTGACCCCAGCACAGCTAATTCGAATGGCGGTCAGCACGTCGTGGGCGCACTGTTGGTGCTTGTCTGCGCTCTTTTTTCGGCGGCTGGCTATGTGTGCGTGCGTGGAATGGGAACTCGTGTTCATTTCATGCTTTCAGTGTTCGCGCTCGGTATTATTGGCACCCCTGTCACTGCGTTTCTGGGTGGACGCGAAGCGATGCATCAGATCGTATACAATCGCAGGGGAACGGCTGTGATGTTGTTGGGGTCGTTGTCAGCGTTTTGCGCACAGACCTGTCTGAATAAGGGTCTGCAATCGAGCAAAGCGGGACAGGGTATTATTATGAAGAATCTTGAAGTTCCGTTTGTATATGTTCTGGCGCTTTTAGTGTTGGGCGAGAAATCGAGTGTGCCAAGAATTCTAGGCTCATTCTTAGTTGTGTGTGCGGTAGCTATTGTAGGTTGGAGATCTCAGATAAAGTCCTAAAAGCACATTACATTTGTGATAGAAACGTAGAGCTACAAACTTGTTTCACGCTTGATCACCATGATCCGCTTGTAGCTCACGCTTCTGACGATCTGGCTCGTCCACGTAATATGTTATCTGGACAGCTGTAGTGTAATGCGGAGATTTCCGCGGAGATCGCTTTGCAAACCGATCTCCGCTCCCCGCTGTTGGGTCTTAAGCGATGGTGGGATGCGTAGAGCCGAAAAGGGAGCTTGAACGCCGGATTATATTGTTGTAACAGCTATCTACTGTTGGAACTTTGGAGGAGCGTCTCGCTGCTCCCTCCGGGACCGCCGCCTCTGACGGGGGCGGCCCCAACGCTCGGCAAACCGCCAAGTCCGTCCCGCAGGGCATCCAGCAACACCTAGTGAACACTACGTGTTTGCGGTGCTTTACCGCATTCTGCTATGGTGAGCGCATTACTATTGTTTCGATAAACTAACCATTTCCATTTGCCTTTCTCTTTCGAGCAACTCTATCGACATTAACTGTCTTATTTTGAGACTAATTCAAGCAGAGCTGCCGAACTGGGTACTCGTCCTCATGAATAACTCAAAGAATATTGAGCTTTATATGTTGCCTTTCGAGCAGTTGTTTTTTAAAAATGTCTCAAACACGTTCTGTTCTTTTTGGTTTTATTCAACGTCTTCAATTCCAATTTCATGGAAGAGTCTAGAAGCGCCGCTCATACAAAATTTGCATAAGCGGCTTTTTCTCGTTTAACTTCCCTGTACACGAATATGTTCGATAAAACAAACAACGTGTTTCTTTGTTCCGAAAAAGTGAAATATATGTAAATTGCTACCAAACGTTATTTATGCACGGAATTAATTTTAGCTTTACACTGCACGTAGTACAAAGATTACCCTCCATGTTCCTGATTATCTAACTTTGTGTAACACAGACGTACCTGTAAGGCCACGGAGCTCAGTCGAAGACAGACTACTAGCTCTGTCTTCGACGTTAATGTCCCGTAGCGTAGTGTCAGGATCTTCTAGATGTATCGATCGTAGCCACTAGACTCTATTAAAGGAGATGAAGTCTGGCGTTCTCTCTTCAAAACCAGCCAGACCTTCTATCGTGCCGCTCCTCCAGTTTCAGTGTTACATTTGGTAGCATCGCTCCCGATCCTCGCCGTTAGGGTTCACCACGCGTTCCATTTGCACAACGATTCTCTTGTCATCCGCACTTGTCTCCCCGAATCTGGCTTGAATTCATCTCCTTATCGTCCTGGATATGTCAATCCGTCTCCACTCCCGGGTTCCTACACTCAGCCTTACGATGGTCACCATCAGTAATTGCATTCTAACGACCGCACCGCTTTCACTGTGTTTGCTCTCATTACGGAAACGAAGCTCAAATTTCCGTTTATCGCTGCTCATCGCCGATCTTGAGTAGCCACCTTGACATGGACTTCGACACGATACTGGTGGACTATGCCTTCATGTAGTATGGGATGCATGAAGTACGAAATTGGTCTCAGTCTGGGTTCTACTTCTGGACTTTAAACTCTTTCTTGCGCTCTCTACCGCCACATTTCAGCTGCCATGATTGATGCAAACAACGCTAACTACTGCAAGTGGAATCACTCTCGCTGTGTAGGCCAAATTGGTCAATGCAGCAAGTCTCCGCCCTCCATCCCCGCCAACCCACACCAGAGTGGTACTGCTGCGGTGGCAGTATAAACAATACCCGCAATGCAAAAAGCCGCACATTGGAAATCCACACAGAGTGGTACTGGGACTGCAAGCAGCATAAACAACACGCTAACCACCACACATCCTAACAATGAACCAACGAGGACGTTGGCTTTCAAAAAGGGGGTGAGTGTAACACAGACGTACCTGTAGGGCCACGGAGCTCAGTCGAAGACAGACTACAAGCTCTGTCTTCGACGTTAATGTCCCGTAGCGTAGTGTCAGGATCTTCTAGATGTATCGATCGTAGCCACTAGACTCTATTAAAGGAGATGAAGTCTGGCGTTCTCTCTTCAGAACCAGCCAGACCTTCTATCGTGCCGCTCCTCCAGTTTCAGTGTTACACTTTGTAGACAAATATTCTAAATGTTTACAGAAAAGAGCATGAAAAATCAGTGTTCAAAAGCTTTGTCGCTGCATGGTTATAAAAGATATGAGATTATGGTACAGACGACCAGGCAGAGCGCCGGAATTGCTCATTTGTTTTCATAATGGTCTTCACTATGCACTGCATATGCATTACAAAGCAGCAAGAATTACCACAGCACTTCTGAAATTCAGACCAGTCCGCGGAGACGCAACGAGCGTGAGTAGAAGAAAACAACACAGTCAAAAACAAGATGCAAATGCCGTTGTTTTACTCTCGGCCCAAAACACGATATTGGGCCAGGCAGCGCACGGCCCTCAAGAGTTGAACTAGTTCAATTCAATAGTTCAACTCTTGGGTGTGCGCTGCCTGGCCCAAAATCGGGTTTTGGATGGCGACGAGCGAACTATCACGAGCTGAAAGCTGTTGTTTTCAACATCTGCCACTATTGCTTCGAAGTCCTAGCATGAGACGAAATGTCTCGTCTTCGTAAAGCGCAGACTTTCTGTCATTGAGCAAACACCTTACTCGGTTCTAACAACAGCACATATGATGATAAAGTTCTGGCGTAGTCCACGATGTGAAATAATTAACGTTGGAGTTAGAATCTCTCTTCGTTTTGAAGCTCTTTCCAGCAGGCCTGATGCTCCAAACGACAACGCTAGTCGGCAGTCCCGTTCGTGTGTCGCCTAAAGCATAAGATGAAAGCTGAGAACGTAAACTATTTTGGCGTCCGGTGACCCAGACGGCGGGACAATCAATCCAGCCGCGTGCCTAAATAAGCAAAGACGGATTGCAAATATCACGCAATGTGTGCCGTGTCGATTTTCATGTGCCATGATGCCGTGAGGACGCATCACAAATACAACACGATCGGTGAGTCGTGGAAGCGAACAGATTCGAAGGTAACTCGACAACATTTATTCGTGGCTTACACTTCTAGATGGATGCAGTAAAACCCTGTAACACCTGCAACCCTCAACCCTAGCCCGTCTTCTGACTTCAGGGTACGATAACTAGGAATCCAAAAGTCCTTCACAAAACATCACCTCTACTAATAACATTCCGGGAATTCATATCGAATACCCATCACGGTGTCAAGCGGTGTAAGAACGTCATCGGATGTGACCGGATCGGCGCCCGCATCCTTCATGGACTGCGGAAAGTTTCCGGTCTGGTCCATATCTGCAGCGTAGACCGCTTCATTCCAGCTCATGTAATCGTAAGAAGGATAGTTGTTAGTGAAGTTTCCTTCCGGACTCAGTTTGGCTCTCCCGTAGATAGGAATAGCAATACCATTCGGGGCTTGATGGAATCCCTGACTGGCATGGTTCCACCCACCATATTTCATTACGATGCCTGAAGAGATGTAGTCATAACCGTTGGTCACCTTCATGATGATGTCATCGCATGTGCCTGAATAAGTGAATTTTACCACGTCGAAGCCCGACGGCACGAAGCCTTGATACTGTCTGTTAATGAATATTTCGCAGTAATCGTTAGTCCACACGTAGTAATCCACATTCTCCACAATCTTGTTACACGTCTTGCTTGCGGCACAACCGTAGCCCTCCGCACAATCAGCATCGCTAGAACACACTCCACCGGCTGAAACACTGGCAGTACGCGCAGCCGAGCTTGTAGCCTTTGCTGAACAGGTCTTTGAGCTAAGGCGAGATATTTGTTCACGTCCACACATTCGCTTGCATGCTTTGAGAGTAAGCTTTTGGGCAAGGCCGTTGCTAAGGAGCAACACAAGACGAGCCGAAGACAGAATAGAGTAGAATCGCATTTTGAGAGTTGGAAGGAAGCTGATGAGTATTGGACGCTGGGAATTGTTGATGGTGGCGAGAGTAAGTTGCAGGTGGCCAGTGGCGCCAGCTCTTAAGTATGCCACTTGCGAGCTCTGGAATTGTCGATAGGAGCCAATGGTGGTTTTCCGCTACCCAGACTTGGATGCAAAGTGCGTCCTCCAAACATGTCCATGTCCCTTCCACAAGTTGTGCTCCGTTATCGATATTATTTTGTTCCGACTGCAGGACTGACTGGGGCTTGCTTCGAATACTTATTCTAATAGAAATCCATTCCATCATGACTGCCTTAAATGTGGGTTGAAGGAAAACAGAATCGGGAATATTTCACTCGTCTTCATAGGTGCAAACGTAGATGCACGTGCTCCATCCAATCACAAAATTTTTCCATCAAAGATAAGTCTAGTGCTTCAAATGCCATGCGGGTGGATGAAAGATGTTCCTTCGAGCACGTGAGTGGTAAGCATGTGGGGAGGCTTGGACCGTATGCACATGATGTCTGGCTTTGTGAAGAGAGAGTATAACTAGAAGAGGGCTCCGAGGGTGGCTTGCAAATGCGCCGAAAACGACGATAAGAACGAGCACGTTCTACCCAACTTTTTCCCGCAGGTTCCTTTGTTAGTACCTTTGGTACGAAGGTACTTTCTAAGTGGATTTCGGCTTTCTGCCTGAACAACCGATAAAAGGAGCTGTACCAACGCGGTCCGCGTAGATGTACTACATGATGCTCATTGTGACAGGTCATTGTCTCGCGGTTCTCGGCACGTGCGCCATGGTTTCGACTGGCGAAGAACGTGCGTCGCCGCTCGTCATGCAACAATGGAGCGTACCCTCTTCACAACTCATCACGTTTCTTGGTGATGATTGGCAGATGTGCCTTACAGCGTCATGCAGCCTCGTTACACTGAGCGCGCCCATCGTATGATACGCAATGCTGACGTCGGCGCCTACCAGCTTTTCCCACCGGCTCTATGTCGACGTGGCGAGGAACAAAATAGCTGTTCGCGATGTATGTGTACATGATGTACACGTACAAGCTGCAAGCAGAGAATCTTTGTGCAGAAGTGTTCTGTGAGCCAACTGTTTGCCACTATATCATAAAACAGAGAAAGCGCTGTGCGTCAGATATCACCGGCAGGAAGCGCGGCGGCATCGCTTTTCGAAATAAAACATCACGTGGCGCACAGCCACGGGAGAGGTCGACTCGACCAGTAACTTACCGTTTCAAGGTCAATTTCAAACGAAGACCTAATCTTACTGCTATTGTTGGAGTAGAAATGACGCTTACGAGACTGAAATGGAAGCAACAGTGAAGGGAGCAAGAATTTATTTCATAATCGATGCATTTGCGTTCGTACAATTGGAATCATGTCCGTACAGCAAGGCATATGCGTCACTGTACCAAAGGACGCCCGCCGACTTGGTGAGCCTACGAGCTCACCCTGCCCATGTCGGACGTCCGATTCAGGACAATGACTCTGCTGATCAGGACGTAGTTTATCACATGAGCTGTTAGAATAATCATCTTCAAAGAAAGTTTGTTGAGTATGTAAACTGCGATGAGACGACTGGGAGTCAAGAACTTCCGAGGTAGCCTCGTCGCTCAACTATCATTGCCACAAAGTCTAAAAGGTTATGGGCATCTAACGCTACCCCACGCAGACAAGCCAATCCTAAGATCTTCTTTTCTTTTGTGTCGGACACCTTCATCACATTGCATACCACAATTTTACGTGCGTTCATTACGTTTATCAACTGCATTTCTGCTCCGCACTGAAGCCATGTCAGAGTCAGAAAGGCCACGTATTGAGCCGTTGAGTGAGGGTCAAGACTACGGAATCTGGAAAATTCGAATCGAAGCGGCATGGAACGCGAAAGGGTTGTCGAGCACTTTGGAGAGAGAAAACAGCCTCACTGAAGAAGGCGATGATGAATCAAAGTTTCTCTCAGACCAAAGGAAGGCAAGTGGAATCATAGTATCCGCACTCTCCAATGAAGCACTACGGGTCGTACGCAACGATGTTAACAATCCGTATCGTATGCTACAAAAACTTGGAGAACGCTATGATTCAAAAACTGCCGCATCAAGGATTGCCAGAATGACTGAACTAATCTCAATGCGATACTCTTCCATCAAGAGTGATGTTGGAAAGCACATCGATCGGATGAAGGGTATATTAGAAAAACTAGAGTCAATGAACACTAGTATACCAGAAGAGCTGTCAATTGCACTACTGATATCTTCAATTGATGCAGAGGAACTAATTCCGGTCACTGCAGCTTTGAAAACACTTTCTGACCGATCTGCTACTTGGGAAACTGTTTCTGCCCGGCTCCTCGAAGAGCAACAAGCAATCAGATCCAAAAGGAAACGCATCGAACGCGTAAACTCTGCTAAGCACTACTGTCATATATGTGACAAACCCAACCACAGAACGGAAAAATGTTGGTTAAATCCGAAGAACCCTGACAACAGGCTACACATGTCAGAGACTGACAAAGAGGCTACAGGAGAGAGGAGCAGAACCAGGTTCATGAAGAGGACGGAGAATAAGAAGAAACAGAAAGACCAACCTTCAGTTCGTGCAGCACCCGCCCGATCGGTGACGGGGAACAGCTCTGACTGTGTCATGATGCTCGACTCCGGGACGTCATCGCACATGACTCGAACTGAGAGATCGTTGACGGACATCCAGAGTTGCTCTGTACCCATAGCACTTGGGGACAAATCACTGCTCCACGCTGACCGAAAAGGTATCAAGCGTGTGCGGTGGACCGCGAACAGTTGTACAACCGAAGTCCATTTGAGCAACACACTGTGCTCTTCGGAACTGGCTATGGATCTTCTTTCAGTGCCGGCATTGGCCGAAAAAGGATTTGTTGTACTGTTTACGAAGGAACAGGCCCTGATTCTTGATCGGACAGAGAACTTCCGTGTTGTCGGCATCGCACCCCGAGACGCAGACGGTCTGTATTACATTGGAAACTAATCAGCCAAGTCCTACCACTTTAGGATGGACAAGATAATGATGGCCGCTGTGCAAGAACACACACAACCGACTTCCGTTCATAGTTCAACAACTGGTCAGGAAGATTGGAACAGCGAAGACTCTTTGGATGAAGCAAGTAGTCCAAGTGTTGATTGTAGCTCCACCGAGGAAGCTAGAAGTGCTGAACTGGAATCGAATGAAGAAATGGAACTGGATTTGGATAGGGATGTGGAATTGGAAGAAGTTGAAGTTTTGAAAACTTCGGATGTAGCAATAGGAAACAAACTGGAAAACGCTTCGCACCGGCGACTGGCTCACGCAGGATCTTCTGCCGCTGTTAGGAAACTAATCCAGATTGGAGAGCTACCATCAGCAAAACTATCAAAACATGAATGCGATCCTTGCGCAAAGGGAAAGTCCAAACGCTCTTACAAAGGAAGCCTGACGAAAGCTCTGAAACCTGGTTCGTTGCACTCAGATGTTGTGGGGAAAATCAAGCCCCAAGCTAGGGATCATTCACGCTATTTCTGCACCATTGTCGATGAATTTACAAGATTCACGTATGCAAAACCTATCAGAACAAAAGGGGAGGCGTCTGCAGTCATTGAACACTTCATGACATGGTTTGAACGACAATCCAACTACAAAGTAACCTCTCTGCATACTGATGGTGGTCGAGAGTTTAGTAAGGCGAGGGAGAAATTTGCTAACCTTGGTATATCTGTGCACGCATCTTCCGCATATACGCCAGCGTCAAATGGGCTCGTGGAACGTACGCAGGGAGTTTTACTGTCTCTAATTCGCACTTGTGTTGCTGAGGCCAACCTTCCGCTGTCATTCTGGTCATATGCTCTCAAGCATGTAGTCGACGCCCGCAACGTATTTGCGCACAGCAAGACCGGTACATCCCCTCACAAGGCTCTCTTCGGAATATCTCCACCGTATGCTAAGCACATGAGGCCCTTTGGCTGTCGTGTCTTAATCCAGCCAGCCAGGAAGAAGTGGAAGAAAATGAAGAGTAGAGTTGTCCCTGGTGTACATCTTGGACACCTGGATGGTGGAATGTACCTTATTTTGACAAGCTCTGGATTGGTACATTCAAAGCATATTCGCTTCTTTGAGACTACCTTCCCTGGTGTTAGAGAAATCAGAGAGAACGAACTCAGGGATGACATGAGAAGTCAGGGACTTGTTACTTTGGATGCATCAGACGACGAAACGATGTCATTAACCTCAGAAGACCTTCCTGAACCTGATGTTGCAAGCGATGGGAGCAGTGGAGAATTCGATGACGCTCTCAGTAGTGGCACACACTACCCTGAAATTCCGTCAACGTTTGATGGCACAAGGTATCCTGATGCAAGTGAAAATGTCCCTACCCCTGCAGGAGCCGATCAAACACCAAATCATCGATATAACTTGAGGTCCCGGGCTACAGTTGCCATGCCACAGTCGATCAGCACATCTGATGAGCCGTCTATTAGCGAAGCTCGCGCGTCTCCCGAATGGAAGTATTGGAAAGATGCAATCGAAGAAGAGTTCCAAACGATCAATGATGCTAATACTTACAGTATATCACTTAAAACCCCATCTTCGCGTCCTCTTCCAACTGCCGTAATACTCAAACTGAAGCGTGACGAATTCGGACTTCCTCAACGATTCAAGGCTCGTCTTGTTGCCCGCGGAAATCTACAGCGCCTCACTAACATGGAAGCAAAGGGGTGCTATGCACCTGTCGCTGGTTTTGAAGTGTTCAGAGTACTTCTTGCGCTAGCAGTTTCAAAAGGCTGGGAAAGGCAACACATAGACGTTAAGGTGGCGTTCCTGAATGCCACCCTTCCCGATGACCTCCAGATGTTTGTTCGTCTTCCCGATATTGAATACATCTCAGCTGCCAACGGTTCCGTAGCCCGACTGCATAAGTCTCTGTATGGATTGCGAGAAGCACCAAAACTCTGGCACAAGACTCTCTCGTCCTTCCTGATTAGCATTGGGATGCAGAACATCAGCAGCAGTGACTGTGTCTTTATACGAAGGTCTGAGGCTTCTATGGCGGTAGTACTGGCATATGTTGATGACATTGCCATCTTTGGGGACAGACAATCAGTGCTTGATGTGAAAAACTCATTGAAAGAAAAGTACGAAGTCAAAGATCTGGGCAGAAGTAACTTGTTTCTAGCAGTGACGATCCATGAAGCTCCAGGGGAACTCATGCTGAGTCAGCGTGCATTGATTGGAAAGATCTTGGAAGATACAAATATGATTAACTGCAAGCCAGCATCAACACCACTTCCTTTATCGCATGCATTATATGATCCACTTGAGCTGCTTTCGGACGAAGAGAAACTACAGATGGAAAATGTTCCATATCGGGAAACTTTGGGAAAGCTTTTGTTTCTCTCAACTAGGACCCGTCCAGATCTGTCTACTGCAGTATCCATGCTTGCAAAATATGCGTCGGCTGCGCGTCCGCTTAATTGGAAGTCTTTGAAGCATGTCTTACGTTACTTGAAGGGTACAATGGATTATGTTCTTCTAATACCCAAGTGCGCCAAAAGCGCGATCATTGCTTGGTGCGACGCAGATTGGGGTAGAGATAAGGATTCCCGACGTTCACGAAGTGGACTCTTGATCAAATCATTTGGCTGTTCAGTGATTTGGATTTCTAAGATGCAGCCTTCAGTTTCTCTTTCAACTTTTGAAGCAGAATTTTACTCCTTATCAGAATGCATCCGCAACACTGTTTGGCTCCAACATTTTCTCGAAGATCTGCATGTTGATGTCACACTCCCTACAACTATATTCCAAGACAATTTGGGGAGCATCCAGTAGACTGAAGACGTTCAGGGCATCAGAAATGTCAAACATATCTCAATTCGCTACACGTATGTGAAAGAAAATATCCAGGATGGAAAGGTTAGGGTAACCTTCACACCATCTGAAACCAATTTGGCGGACTCCTTGACGAAGATTCTAAGTGGGCCGAACTTTGTGAGACATCGCAACGACCTTGGTGTTGTCCCATTTTGTCCTCGAGGGGGCGTGTTGGAGTAGAAATGACGCTTACGAGACTGAAATGGAAGCAACAGTGAAGGGAGGAAGAATTTATTTCATAATCGATGCATTTGCGTTCGTACAATTGGAATCATGTCCGTACAGCAAGGCATATGCGTCACTGTACAAAGGACGCCCGCCGACTTGGTGAGCCTACGAGCTCACCCTGCCCATGTCGGACGTCCGATTCAGGACAATGACTCTGCTGATCAGGACGTAGTTTATCACATGAGCTGTTAGAATAATCATCTTCAAAGAAAGTTTGTTGAGTATGTAAACTGCGATGAGACGACTGGGAGTCAAGAACTTCCGAGGTAGCCTCGTCGCTCAACTATCATTGCCACAAAGTCTAAAAGCTATCCCCACGGTTATACCATTGTAGCGTACGTGGGCGGAACATCTTTTAGTGTTTGGGTTGGGGTGGCGCACACGTGATTTCATCTGCGCAATCGTGGTGCAACATGAAGGCAACACGCGCGCTTCTAGAAAGAAGTTATGTTGTGGTCGGCGCACACATAGAACCACTTTGATGTCCGCTCATTCCATTCAGAGCATCTTGCACCACGTCGAACATACAATTGGTTCTGGTAAATTATACTTTGTTTCCTCGAAAACCTATTCTTCAGTCAACACCAGAGATTGAAACACTTTCCAGTTTCAGCAACTCGAGTGCACAAATTCAATCAGCTGTTTTCCCATTTGCTATCCGATGCCAGACAGAACACTCTACCTTTTGGTACAACAGTGTTCTCCATTTCTCGCAATAATCATATAATATAATCATATATTGTTTGCGAGACATGGTGTTGTACCAAAAGGTAGACTGTCCTGTCTGCCATCGGTGAGCAAATGGGAAAACAGCTGATTGAATTTGTTTATCGGTCATCCCGCAGGTAATCATAGGCGCCAGTCCATCCCCTCTTTACTTAATTTCTATCAGAGAGAAAGAGTGGATACGACAAAGAAGTTGTCTCGGAGGTGAGGGACGCAATGGCTCTCACCTCGAGAGCTTTATATAGAATAGCAAAGTAGAGTAGAACATAAAATAAAAGGTCGTCTGGGTATCAAAGATACGACCATATAAAATAAGACATTGTGAGACAGACATTAGAGGTCGTAATTCCAACAATTTCATCATTCACCTTCGTGGACCCTCTGCTTTTTGCGAACGCTTTTCCTGTCCTAACCAAGACCTACTTCCCGAAGATCCACTTCCGTCCCCACTACACTATCGGCCGCAAGCGGTCCAAGCACGCAGTCTTCTCCCATCAGTTCTTTCATGGCCAGAAACGCCACTTCATCAAAGTGAGTCACTCTCGTGTTCACTACAAATTGAATCAAAATCACAAGCACGAGAGCTATCAACAGCCATCCATGAGCAATACGGTTACTGCTTCACCACAGCTATTGCCGGGTTCATCTGTTTCAAACGTATACGGCCTTGTGAATACCATGGTAGACCAGTGCTGTTAAGTACGAGATCCATATATCGCAGTTCTGCCATGAACGCCGTTGCGATCGTCTCCGCAGAATCGTTCCAGTCGTGAAAATGATAAAAGATAATTTCTTCGGCTACTTCTGAAGCACCCTCAAGTTCTTTTCCTGCCCACAATGTATGACGAGTGTCTAGTTCACTGTATCCCAATCGACGCCGAACACCGTTCAGGATACCGTTTAACAAATGCTTTAGCTCCGGTTCGCTCGAAAGATCTGGACGGAAAGGCATCGTTCTAAAACGTACCCCACCTTTCGAGAGCAAAAATGTCGAAAGGTCAATAGTTTTGTAACTCCCATTTCTCGAATGAATATCGAAAATCGTATCCCCCGAGTAGTATCTCACAGAGAGCTTAATATTCGCTTTGTAAGGTGTAAGCTGGTCGCGGACTTCTGAAACACACTTGAGCACCTTTCCAGATTCGAACAACCCCCTAGTGGATACGAAAAAGTCATCACAGTCGCTCCAGAGATTATCCACCCTACGTGGCCGTTGTGCACCGCGCACAACAGATATCTTCGGATCAAAGTTCTGTTCGGCGAAGTGTTGTGAGCGCATTGTTGTTCCCGCAATAATTGTGACGAGCTCTGCAATGTACAAAAGTGCTAAGGCCGTGAGAGGGAACAGAATTGTTTTCAAACTGTATCCAAATTCTTCTTCCTCTCGGTGTTGGCTGCGTTCGCCAAAGGGTTCTCGCCTCGTGAAAAGTCGGAACAAATACCGGAAGGAGGCCAGTCGTGAGAATACGACGTAAGAGGAATATCCACGGTTATGAACTCCCGGAAAGAAGTAAATCAGTCCTTTGAAGATCCTATGTAGTTGGGCAACCACGATGAGAGATAGAATGCCTCCAGTAAAATCGTTTGCAAGATCATTAGTGGTGAAAGAATTGAAAAGGGATAACGAAGAAACAGAGAACGGCGGCGTATTTGAGGACACGTTCAAGAATGTCTGCAAACTGGTTGGGTCAAATGGCACAGGGTGCTGGATGCTTGCAATGGGGAGCTCGGAGAGGTTGCCCATGAGCAACAGTGTTGAAACGGGAACGACCTGTTCATATTCACGAAGAAAAGGCGACAAGCAGAGCGCACGAGTTCTCATTGTTTCATAATCATCATCCATACCGTACGAGAAAGTGTTCCATGTTTCAAAGATCACAGAGGCACAGATTTCGTTGGAGGAGTCACAATCAGAGGTAGAGGAACACTCATTAAACTCTACAGGCCTACAGATGCATGGGTAGGCAGAGACTCGGCAGACAGATGCGTTTTGAAAGCCAGAAAAAGTCGCGTCACCCACACAATTTCGATCGCCACGACAATCGGAAAGTGAAAAACAACGATCGCCTGTAAGACCAGAACCAAGCAAAGGCGGCAAGGAATCAATTGGCTGTTGTAATACTTGCGCTTTGCGCTCCCCATAGGCGCGGGAAGAGACACACTTCCCTGACTTAAAGTCCGTCAGTGGAGACCATTCGCAGAATTCTCCAGAATCGCAATCACTTGAAGATTGTAACACAATGATGGGGAATGAAGTCTGGCCTTCTCCGATTGGAGGGGAAGGCCGGCTGACGCTCCTTTTATAATGTTGTAGCTGTCTAACTATTTCTATGACAAAGCTACAAGCTCGTTGACGTGTCTCAACAGAGTGACATGCTGTCTCCTAAGCGTGAGCTACAAGCCGATCATGGTGATCAAGCGTGATACAGGCTTGTAGCTCTACGTTTGTATTACACTCACCCCAGTTTCAGAGTTCATCGTCCTCGATGAACGAGTTGTAGAATGCGTAGGGGCTGTGCGGTTCTGCTGGCATCTGATGACGTAGAGCGTAGCCAAAATGAGTCCATAAGACATCGACAAGAGAATTTCTCAGCAATTGATTTAAGTCTATGCTGGAAAATAGACTGAGAACTTCATTTGTGCTTGTGCATCCCATACTACACAAGCTACCCTCAGAGGTTACTAAAGACATACAGAAGACGGTGGTGACGAGTATCCATTCAAAAAATGAATCCGTAGTTGGCGAAAGTGCGACACAGAATAGAGAGGCGATGACGAGCAAGAGTCCATGTGTTCTGCGACGGCTCACTTTGATGTGCTTCACAGCTACGTGCGCCTCTTTGCGCAATAATAACTTGAGTGCGGCCGCTGACGTGTGACAATTATGGGCAAAGAAAGGACAGAGGTGTTACGGTGCACCTCAGTGGTCCATGGAAAGCAGCGGCTTGATCCTGATGGACGAGCAGAGCCTGTGCGCTGTGATGAAAGCCAGGTCTGCGGTGTTCCGTTTAACGGCGGTGTCAGACGGAAGACAAGTTGAACGAAGTTTTGAGACTCAACTTGAAATATGGAAAAAGATCCTGAGTGATGAAACCAGATCCAGAGATAAACAGCGCTGACCCTGAGGTAGGCCATGACGAACGGCGCAGTGCGGTTTCTCTGCGATGAAGGAAGGCAGTGTCCTGCTGATTCTTTTGTTCACGGACGGCGGTGTCCGGGTTCTGGGCGTGACGGACGGCGGTGTCCGGGTTCTGGGCATTGACGGACGGCGGTGTCCGGGTTCTAGGCATTAACGGACGGCGGTGTCCGGGTTCTGGGCATTAACGGACGGCGGTGTCCGGGTTCTGGGCATTGACGGACGGCGGTGTCCGGGTTCTGGGCATTGAAGGACGGCGGTGTTCAGGTTTCTCTGCGGTGCAGGGATGGCGGTGTCCTGCTGATCCTTTGTTCACGGACGGCGGTGTCCAGGTTTCTCTTTGATCGAAGACAGCTGTGCGTTGCGATGTAGAGAGAACAAGGTAATTAATGTCGAAGGAAAGTATGTGTCAAGCAGATGCACGAAGACTGATGTAACTAGGAACGAGAGAGATAGAGCAAAACGTCGTGCAAAGTGTCAGCGTGGTGGATCCGAGCGGCGAGGATCGGGAAAGAAGATGCTACCAAATGTAACACAATGATGGGGAATGAAGTCTGGCCTTCTCCGATTGGAGGGGAAGGCCGGCTGACGCTCCTTTTATAATGCTGTAGCTGTCTAACTATTTCTATGACAAAGCTACAAGCTCGTTGACGTGTCTCAACAGAGTGACATGCTGTCTCCTAAGCGTGAGCTACAAGCCAATCATGGTGATCAAGCGTGATACAGGCTTGTAGCTTTACGTTTGTATTACAAAGATGAACAAACACCAATGCCAAATTGTACAGTACAGGAGCACGGTGGGAGTTGGACAGTTGTTACACACACGATTACCAACGCAGTCTGCAGAGCCCAAACAGGAGTCTTTGGTGAGACCGCGGAGGTTTGAAGGTGGCGGTATCACAAACGCTGGCCAGAGTGGGTGCAAAGATCTCAAAAATGCGATAGAGATCATCGTACGTGACCGGAATTTGTTCAGCGGGTACTTCATGAGCAAGAGCAGAGAATATTGGGCCCAAGAGTAGTAACGTTAGGGACAAAGTAAGGAAGAACATAGAGGCGTAAATGATGGCGATGATGCGGAGCTGCTACGTTTTCTGGCAATGTCTACAAGAAGCGCTCAGATTTGAT